>JANBPO010009603.1:89735114-89804223 GCA_024336825.1 Amorphophallus titanum | reverse complement strand
AGGGAGCGCCAACACTGTGGCCGAAGTCAACTTTTCCTTGAGTATCTGAAAACTATCTTCACACTCCTCTGACCAGATAAATTTTGCTCCTTTCTTGGTCAGCTTGGTCATTGGGGCTGCAATGGTGGAGAAACCTTCAATGAACCGATGGTAGTATCTAGCTAGGCCAAGGAAGCTTCTAATCTCAATGACTATCTTCGATGCTTCCCACTTTGACACTGCTTCTACCTTGCTAGGGTCCACCGATATACCGTTCCTAGATATAACATGTCCTAGAAACATAACCTGATCTAGCCAGAATTCGCACTTGCTAACTTTGGCGAAGAATTTATTCTCCCTGTGGGTCTGCAGAACCACTCTCAAGTGCTACCGATGTTCCTCCTGACTGGCAGAATATATCAAGATGTCATCTATAAAGACCACGACAAACTGATCTAGATAAGGGTGAAGGATCTGATTCATCTATTCCATGAACACAACTGGAGCATTGGTCAACCTGAATGGTACTATTCACATAGTAGGCAATGTGCTCCCTAGGAGACCCCTGCCCGTTAAACTTCTCGAACTTCGGCGGCTTGGTGATGCTAGCCGGTAGGTTCCTCACGGCATAATGAGCCAGCTAAGGTACCCTGTAAATGTCAAAGGGGGTTTGATCTCCATCGTCCCTTTCCGCCAGTTTCATATCTATCATCTGTTCAAGCATCAGCCGGCTGACTACTATAGGGTCGGCCGGGCTCGGATAGAAGTGGGTGGGCTGCGCCACCGGGGTGGTTAGCACTGTCGCCTAGGGGACCATGGGAGACACCTGGGGAGGTAAGGCCTGCAACTGAATAAGCGCAGGGTAATGTGCCTGTTGCGGGGGAATGCCCCCAGGGAAGCTGGGGGTTACTGGGAACGCCGCAGCATGCAGAGTTGTCTCGGAAGACTGCCCGTTGCCTCCTGGTGCCTCTAGTAGAACCTCGGTCTGTCCAGACGTTGAGGGTTGGGCATTCCAATCGCTGAGCTACTTTTTCAGCAACTCGATCTCCCGCTGGTATTGTTGTATCATGTACAGCATAGCGGGGTCAGTTATAGAGGGAACGGACACGCCCCCTGTTTCTTCGACCGGGGCGTCCTCAGATGATGTAGAGGGTACACCGCTCGTGCTCCCAGTGGTGATGACATTGGTCGCCAAGGTCGGGGACTGCTACTCGGATGGAGTCTCATCGACGCTAGGCTGCGTCAGTTCACCTGTCGCTCTCCCTCTTCTGGTGACGGGGCCGAGTCTGGCGGCGAGCCTAGTCATCTCTTCCGGGTTGGTGGGTAGGGCCCCATACCGACTAGAAACTCCTGCAGCATTGTAGGTGAAGATTCCCCAATTCCTATTCCCCCTCGCTGCCCTCCTCGGCAACCTTTCTGGGAATGTCAGCCTATCAAAAACTGATCATAGGGGCGACCCTTCCTCCCGCGAAGGGGACTGGCGTGACTCCTCCGATTGGTTTCTCGACTCTGCACTGGGCACGGGTCGGGGTTGTTCTTCTTCCTAGAAGGCGGAGGCTACTGCCCCCAACAATCTCTAGCGACCCAGGGGAGTACTGCCTAGGCCCCGGAGGTAGTTTCTCATGGCCTACTTGACCCCTTCCCACTCCTGGTCGGGGAGAGTGGCCGGTAGTTGGGTGTCGGTGGCGACATCACGATGAGTACAATTCGCGTATGTCGGGTGGTCAGCCTGGTGACGGTGCCTATGACGTCGGCGGCGGGCATTTTCGGGCAGCGCTGGTACAGTGACTGTCGGTTGGTGGGTCGTGGCCATCACCTCGACCCTTTTGCCTCTTTGCCCCCGTGTACGGCGGGCGTGGCGAGACCCTGCCTGGGCTGGTGCCGTGGGTTGGGCTTCCTTGAGAACCCAAACTCGTTTCAGCTTTACCGACTTGTGAGTCGACGCGTCTCTCGGCGCGGCGGCTAGGACGGTGGGTGCCATTTTTCCTTTCATCTTCTCCAGTCCTGGGAAGGAGTTGCGGACTGGGATGGTCGGCAGGATACGGTCCGAGATCACCTCGGACCTCTGTCTATTTAGATGAACTCGGATGGTTCCGACAGTCATTGACTTGCTAGAGCTAGAGATTCGGTGTCTCGTAGCAGCGCCAGCAGCGCTCCTCTGGAGCCTCCTCCGATGGGATGCTGACCCCTGGTGCAATGGGCCGACAGTCTGGTGCACATGGTGCATGTGGTATCCCAGCGTCCTCGACGGGATGCTGTTGTTGTTCTCGGCCACAGTTCGGCCGGTTGCAGCTTCAGTGACTCCCGGGATGGGGGCGTCGGGCTTGGACTCGTCGGACGCCTCCACGTCCAGGATGTTGACAAAGGCTACCCCCAGGAAGTTGGGGAAGCCCACGACGGGAGGGAAGCTCCAGAAGCAAAGGGGAACAGCGAGGTAGCAGTCCTTCATGTGGCTCTTGACGACCTGGGGGCCGAAGGTGACTGCCATCATTCGGGTTGAAGTGCATTTTTTTTGTCTGCATTTGCGAGGAGGAAACAATCAGTAATACAAGAAGGGGGCGCGGACCCCTAATTTCGGCAATGAGATGAAGGGTGGTTTTGGTCCCACCGTGTTTGCCAGACTTGCAGACGCACTTATTTTCGAGGACATTCGTCCGGTTAGTATTATTTCAGTTTGTTAAGTGCGTGGGCGTGCCAGTCACCGAGGTGACAATTTATTCAGGTTTCATGAAAACCCATGGTACGCTCGATTTGACTTCGTCAGATGATTGTGTGATCCGTGTCGGGACCAAAACCCGCCGTGCCGTAAAGGTCACGACGTCATTTACATCCCCCATACGGGGGAACACCCTTGATTACCTGGCCGAATTGTTGTTTCATCCCCCTGCGGGAGAGCAAAAGTGCACAGCCAAAATGTCAGATAGGCTGCACAATGTCAATTCTATATTACTATGTTTGATCAGGATTACTAAAATAGCAGAAATAAAATTACATTTTCTACAACAAATAAAACTAATAGAGTTACAATAGCTAGTAGAGTCTAGTCCAACTAAAGACAAGTACAGTCTAACAGAAAGGAAAATGTACCCTCAAGTCGGGGGAAGCCCGACACTGGTAAAGCTGGCTACTAAGAACCACGAACCGCACCTCCAGATCACGAGGAAGAAGAGCAGACACACTTGAAAATTTAGGGGTGAGTCTCATGTCACTGGCTCAGTAGGGGTCTTACAGATCCCCACCAATAAATCAAAGCGGTAACAGCAGTAAGAACAGCAAGAGTAACAGCAGAAGCAGGAGTAACAACAATGGAAGTAAAGAGGAAAAGCCACACAGAACAATCCACGATAGCCGATAAGACCTCGGCCCTCTAAACTACTCCTAATCGGGACAGGCACAACTTCCCACACACCTGGTAGGGAGTTGCTAAATAATCTCAAGAAACCCCGATTACATTGCCAGAACACGTCATGCTACAACAGACGTGTAGGCTTCATATCACGAGCTCTTGGACGTGGGAAGACACTACTCAAAATATCGGCGCACACACGACCTCACTATCGTGTACGCTACACAAGCCACGGAGAAGCCAGACACAGGCTACCTGAAGCACTACGTCAACAATAATGGAAACCTGATCACAAAAGTCACAAGTCACGTTCATGTGACAGAAGCACCTCCTCACTAGAAGCAAAGCCAGATGCGTCCACTGATGTCTTACACTGCCCCTCAAGCGTCTCACACTAGTCTCGAACATGGTGACTGAGATACTATACCAAGTACAAGGAACAACAGTAACGAGTGACTAGTCAAGGTCACACCAGTCGGCGCTTGTCCAAACGCCCTTGACCACGTGTGCACACACAAGCCCAATGTCTTGAGCCAGGCCTCTAGCTAGTTTTCCCCCAAGTAGGACGCTACTGCAAAGCAATGGGGCCCACATAAACTACCTTAAAAACTATCTCTCGGGAACTGCCCCGCCACCACTCCTAGGTGGGACAACACGCTGAAGTGTCATCAAGCTATAATTAGTGGAGGCTCACTAGACATAGAGACTCAAAACAGAAACATCGAAGTACAGACAGGGTAAGCACTCACTTGTCACATGTACTATGAAGCACAAGGCAATACACAGAACTGCCGCCAGACTCAAGAGAGTCAAGTAGACCTACACACAACAATCCTTGAGTCACACGACTCGGGTCAAGATCATCGCACATCACAGTATGATACCATTTATCAGCCTAGTCCTTAAGCCAAAATCACGATAAAACACAAGTCCTCAGCCCCTAAGCTGCACATAGGACTCACAATTCCACACAATACAAACCACAGAACATGATGGAGCATCACAACCCTCAGACCACATAGGCATGCAAACCAAGGCAAGATGATATCTCCATGCGTTCAAAACCAGAGTCTCGATCCATACAGGGTAACCGAGAGGTCACGTGTCAACCACTAGGTCACAACTGGGTTGACCAGAAACCATAATGACCCTCGAAATCCACAACACACTGCTTGGTGCAATGGCACTTTCGAACACCCTATAACATAGTCACAGCCCTCATTGGACGTCCACAACATCCACGGATAATGGGCTAACCAAGGGGTCAAAGCCAAGCCAATTAATACGAAAGAAAACACCGTACACTACTCGGGATGGTACCACTCTTTTGATATCCCTTAACACACAGATAACACTCTCACGGAACACCCAAGGCATCCGTCGAGTCAAAGACCAATAAGGCACCGAAATCTTGGGTTCACCGGAGCCCGAGATAACTCAAATATTACTCTGAAAAATCAAAACATTAATGCACTCATTGCTTGTGTCGCGATGGTTAACGTGCCCCTATAGAGGGTCACGATGTCACAAGAACACGTCCAACATCAACAGCACATCAACGCATTGATGCGGCGCATGCTTGGGTCACGTTAATAAATGCAGCCATGGCCTCAAGCTCGATAATACAAGAACGCGGTCATGGCCTAGGGCGCATTAACACAAGATCGAGGCCATCATGAAGTCCACATTAATGGACGTAGTAGATAGATCGACCGCGTTCCATACCGCCCTACTATTCATCTTCTTAGATGAACGCGACCACACGATATGGCGCGTTAATAAACGTGCCCCCTGGGAGCATTGCATTAAAACACCGAACCCAAAAATAGGAAATTCCATGGAAAACACCATTCCACGCCTCAATCATCTCCAAAACGACGGGGAAACATCCCTAACCACAATATCATCCTTCCACAAGCCGGAAGGGATCAAACCACGCACAAAATGACTATCAAATGGGCGATTTTCACAAATAAACCCAAAACAACTCAAGAGGGTACAAATAAATGATCAAACAAACAATAAACGATAATACTGAATATTGTTATCTTGCATGCTTGCATGATCCGATTCTCTGGTATATCAAATGGTGTCTAGCGAAAAGTCGGGTTATACCTGACCGGGAGCTTTCACTATGCGTGACGGTGTTCTTCGAACCTAAATTCTCTGCCTCGTACCGAGAGTCAATTTAATAAACAAGTACTACCATATTGTGTGCTTGTATGTAATTGCATGTCTTATTATATGGCCCCCATGGTCTTTATTTTGACGATTAATCAAGGGTTGTCTCTCCTTCGGAAGGGCGTAATTAACGTCGTAGCCTTTATGGTACGACGGGTTTTGGGTCCCGACACGATCACCTATAATTGTCTGATCAGTCAGATGAGCGCATAATAAATTGTCATGACAATGACTGGCATGCCTAAAACATAAATAAATAAATGTCGAATAAAATAAAGATCGTTCCACCAAATTGACACGCCCGGTGGGACTCATCCTCCCTTCATCTTCTCGCCAAAATAGACAGACCATGGGGTCCCCGCTTAACTACTCCAAACACTAACTATTCGTTCATCTTATTTTTCCCCTTTATAGGTGGAAACAATGGCAAACGGACTATCTGGACTTGTTTTCGGTCCCCAAATCGTGGCCGACCATGCTGCACACGACTATCTTGTCGTGCCAACTACCTTTGGCAACTTTCCTCTGGTTGTTGGCTTCCCCAACTTCCTAGGAGTTGCATTCGTGGATCTTCTGGGCGAGGAGAGCCCAGAACCTGTGAAGCTGACATCAAACAACAAATCTGTGGCCCGACAAAGTGAGGGTCAGATCAAGAAAACTCTGCTGAAGAGCCCAGTGATCGGGAGCTGCCACGTTCACCATGTTACCTGCCCGACTGGGGCATATGAGAAGAGGCCCACTGGGGGCAACAAAAAGAACTTCAGAAGAGGGAGAGCCTCTGCCACTTCCCGAGGCCGACTCTCGGCATCTGGGAAGTCCATGATGATTGGGGGCATCCGGGTCTTCTTCAACGGCCGCAATTCTAGAGTTCTGCCAGATCGGGTCATCCCGACCATTTCCACCCACAATGCATTCCAAGTGCTGGCTGGCCGCAGGGTAAACACTGATGATGACAAGCAAAGGAGGTCAACTTCAAAGTTGCCAAAATTCAAGCAAATGTGGGTTCCTAAGAAGACCCGAGGCACTACGACGACCCTACAAAACTGCAGCAATTCTACTGATGTCCCTAGGAGAGGGGGCAACGAAGTCATGCATGAGGAAGAGGTTGCAGTTACAACTCCTCCATTCACTACTAGGGTCTGTGCAAGACAGGCTGATATTTCTAAATACTCAAGGAATTCCAATCAAGCTGCTAAACTGACACGGCTATCATATATGCCATCTGTCTGAGACTGGACACTGCCTCCTGCTATCTCTTCAAAGCACAACCAAGAAGGTATGATTAAGAGGGTCCAGGAATATTTTTGTAGCCTCATAAGTCCCATCATGGGCCTGCAAAGGTCACTCCGTGCTGTCAAGGCCGAAGAAGGAGAAGTAAAAAATAAAATGTCACCCGCAGGAGTGAATGAAAAGAAAAAGCGAGCTGGGGCCGGAAGCCTTGAAAGGCCTTCACAGAAAGTAGAAATGAGAAGAATTTCAACAAATGAAGGTCCGACTCTCCCTGGTCAGGCCCGAAAGGGAGTCAAAAAGCATAAAAGAAGAACACAAGTCCTCACATGCAATATGGCAGGAGTAATGAGCGGGCATGACACCCTGCTAAATGAACAAGAAAAGCTGGCCAAAGTTGCCGAAAGAGAAGACCCGGTGACAAGACGAGGCCAAACTGAGGCTGAGTTACTGCAAGCCGCTGAGAGCAAGTGGATTGCTGATGAAGACAACACTACTCTCAACACCAAAATAATGGCATCTGAAGAAGAAGGGGTACCCCTCTCCGGATGCGGCTTTAATGAAACACTTGAAGGCATCAGTAACAAAATAACCATGGCCTCGACAAACTCACTAACCCTTCAGGGGCCTCATCAGCCTCTTAGGTGGCGTCCCCAGTTCTTGGTAGCGATAATTCGATATTATCAGGTTATCGGTACCCTGAACTCTGGGATGTTACACCCAGTGTGGGGGTAAGCGCGCTGGGTCAAGGCGCACTGGGCATGCCACTTTCACATCAGATGATATAGCACTGAGGAAGTGGAGCATGCCGATTTAGAGGCACGCCAGATTAACCCCTCTATTGCGTTTGTTCAGAAAGGAGTCAGCCTGCGGGCCTTGGACTAGCTCCGAGAGTTGACTCAATCTTTCATCTCATCGAGGCCTTATAGAGTTGCCATGGGAAGTATTGGGAAAGCCTTTAGGCCACCGAACAGTCAATTTCGGAGCCATTTGTGCCTTTGGTTCGGACACTCGAGTTTTCTGCTGACATAGCTATCAACATTGCGATTTGTGCTACCAGACTGGCTTCACTTGTATTTGCAATATTCTCGGGGAGTGAGCCATTGCTCGGGGTACTTTTGCCCTGGCTGGGCGGCCATTTGGTCACTAACGGACCTATTTGGTGAGAAGACATGCCTGTGTCGTGTCATTTGGTCACTAATGGACCTATCTGGTGAGAAGACGTACCTGTGTCGGGTCACTCGGGTCTTCTGCTGATAGGGCCTCGGACACCTTGTTCTGGGGGGTCAGAGATGTTCTTTCACCTCAGGAGAGCTTCTTATCAGGTGGCGGACCACTAGGTACATTCTCGTCCTGATCGGACGATAGATGGGGTTTGTTCGACACGACCGAGTCGATAAAGGTTCATTGGGCAAGCCGAACGACACTGTTGGTTTGTTGCGAATTTCTTCCGATCCTCCTGAGGTGAAGTCCCTGACATTTGTGTCAGATGACCTGAGGCTCCTGTAGTTCGAGGGGACCCTTGTGTATTGATTTTCTTTGGCCTTTACACTTTGGCGATCCGCATTCTTCTTGTTGTTTAGGCGTGATTGCCATTGAACATATTTCGGGTGCCAATAAATGCCCCCCAGCCACGGGTGTTAAAGTGATGAATGAGCGACGTGGGACCGATGGATGTACTCTGACTGAGCATATTCTTCGTCTGATTAGGACAGACCATTGATTTGGTGCAATTGCGATGTTGTTAAAGCAGCGTGACTTCATAATGGCCATAAAATGGCCCGAAGATGACTCCTTGGCCTTAAAACTACACGGCCGTGACAATTTGCTTAAATGGCACGAATGTGGCAAGTTCTTAAAATGGCGCGGCCCTTAATTGGACTAATCCAACACGGCCGTGTCTAGTTCTTAAAATGGCACTCCTGCTATTTTTTGTTAATCCAGCGCGCCCTTAATTGGTGCGTAAAATCGGATGACCGGTGCGGGGGGGCGCTAAAATGGCACGCCCCACCCCCGTGCCGGATTAGGGCATTTAAAAACCTTAGAAAAGGCCTTCACTTCCTCTCTCTTCCTCATTCTCCTCATTTTAACCATAAACCTTTTCTCTCCTCCTCTTCTCTTCCCACGGTGATGATTGCCATCTTCCCTTAGCCTCACGACGGTGGTGGCGGTGGTGAGAGCCGGTGAGGGAGGGCTCCATTTTGTTAATTCAGGGCATTCAAAATCCTCTTTTCAGGCCCCGTGAGGCTTCTAATAGGCTTGTCCTCAGAGCTATACTGCTGGGTGTTCTGCTTGGCCCTGATGTGACACCCACGGCCTGTTTCAGGGACCATCCCTTAATGGATGTGTTCCCGCTTTCTTTTGGCAAGCTCTCGGGCTGGGGAGACTCTGCCAGAATTTTGTCATAAATTTTTGTTCTCAATAACTCTTTTCTGACTTTATTTATTCTCTTTGGTATCTTTTTGGTGCAGAAACGATGGCATCTGGCTCTTCCTCTTCTTCCCGCACTGTGGTGACATGGGAAAATGTTGACTCCTTGGACCGGTGTCATGAGCAGCTAGTTGTGGTTGAAGAGTCTTCCAACTTGGAAACTGATACGGTAGACAATGGTCGTCTACTCATCATTGGGAATGATTCCTTTAAGTATGACTACGGAGATGACCACAGGAGGGATCATCCCAAAGACAAGCACTTGATGTCTTTTCTGAGGTGGTTCAATCTTCAGGGGAAGAGAGATCTATTCCTCGTTCAAAAGGTTGAGCCTTTTCGAATGGGATAGTTTGACAGACTTTGTGGTGCGAGGAAGACCCATCTACCTACCAGGTGAGCCCAGGAAATGGAGTGCTGTGCTCAGACTCTAGGGGTTAGCTCCAAAGGACGGGTCATTGACCAGGGCTCCTCAATTCATACCAGCCTAGTGGAATGAAACTGTGGGCTGTGTTGACCGGGAGAAGCCAACCTTTGGTTTGTTCTTAGCCCCGCTGAAGTGGGGATACCAAGAAGAGTCATTCTTGCTGGACTACTTGGCCGTTCGATTCAAGCATCAAATTTCTGTGGGGTGGTTTGCTGACCTGAAGGCCATTGATGCCCATGCATTCAGAGCTGGAGCAGTGGATTTCACTAACTATGTTCTATAAAACTATGCTCCTATCTTGGTTAAGGCCGGCATATACCACAATGTATATGCATCGAGGTACCGCTATCCCATCTCCAACGATCTATGCTGCGGCATGATCGAGGTGTTTTGCCCGGAGTACAACACCTTCTATACCTTAGAGGGAGAGACCTCGCTAGACCTTTGGAGTCTCTCACAGTTAAGCATCCTCCCGATCAATGGTGAGTCATATGAAGAGGTCTGCTAGTCAGACTGGCTGAAGGCGAGGGCCGGTATCTGGCCGTCTTCGCCTACCGCTATCTGATGAAGGCATATCATACGCTTTGTCGATCTTTGTACGATACCTACGAAGCGCGCAAGCCTGGAGAGAGGAGGCACGTGAGGATGGGCGCTTGGCTCCAATATTTCTTTAGCTGGGAGCGGAAATATGAAGACTTTCCCTCAGTAGCACCGACTCTAGTCAAGCGGAAGAAGAGGGTTCGACGACAGGCCTGTTGAGATCCAGAGGGGGGTGAATGGATCTCTATCTCAACGATATTTATGGGATTAAAATCTAAGTGCACCTAAAATGATTAAGCCTCAACAAATAGCCCAAGCAGAGTTGAGAAACGTAATACAAAATGGAGATCTCACAAGCACTCAGTCAACCACTTGGTGGCTGTGCCAAAACGAATGGAAGCTACGAATGAGTACAATTTAAGATAGGGAAGTGTACCCAATGCCGAGTGAACACTCGACCCGGCGATCTGACAACTAAGAACCCCCTTGCAGCACCCTTGAACCTCAAGGAAGAATCACTACACCTGAAAAGTAGAGGTGAGCCTCCTATCACTGGCACAATAGGGGTCCCGCGGAACCCCAGCCAAAAACAACATCTGTACGGAAAGCAGCAACAACAACAGGAGTAGCAACGACAACAACAACAACAGCAACGGGGGATAGCTGTACAGAAAACCTAAAATTCAGTGAACCCTCGGCTCTACAGCTATTCCAACAGTACCGGGAAACACACCCCGATCTCACAGTCGGGAGACCACCAAACTGTGAACAACCCTAGTCATGCTACTAGGAAAATGTCATGACACCACTGTTGTGGAGGCCTGTGCTCACACACAAAGGCCAACTCCAGAACCACACGGTTTGGAAACACGATCATGACCTCACTGTCGTGAACCCTACGTCGTCTAGGGGAAAGCCCTCGGTGATGCTCACTGGAAATCCCAGACCTTATCTTCAAAAAAACACCTGGAACTACACGCACAATCAAGTCTCACAGATGGAAAACGGAAGCTTAAGTCACGGAAATCTCTCGTCACGTGACGGGAGTACCTGCCCACTAGAAGCAAGGTCGGAAGCATCCACTGACGACTTAGTCTGCAGCCTCAGGTGTCTCCATAAGATGCCCCAAGTGGAGATTGAGACACCGTACAGTAACCAGGAACACAGAACAAGGATTAGCTGGGGTCGCACTCGTCAGCGTGGGTTCGACGCCCCCAGCCATGTGTGCACACACGGACCATACGCCCTAGGTTAGATCCTCTAGCTAGTTTTTCCCCAAAACCCTGACTCAGGCTACGCGGAGGGGACCTATGATAACCAGCCTAAAAATCGTCTCTCTCGGGTAAGCCGCTCTGCCACTCCCAGGTGGCTCAGGGCCACCAGATTCTGGACAGTCCACTAGACCTACCAAACCCAACGATCCTTGAGTCATGAGACTCGGGTCAAGACCGCTGCACCCGACAGTACAACGTTGTCAATCTGGCCTAATCCCTAGGTCTGGAACCACAGTAGCATGATTCCCAAGACATCTCACAAACTGTTGAGTCAACCCCTATCCTAGAGACACACAAGAAAACCTCTAGCCCCAAGCTAGGTGACTGGACACATAGTCCAAGGCCATCTACACGGCCCACACGAAAAACACTACTCGAAAAGCCAATGATGTGGGGGAATAGCCCTCCGCACTCACGCTGACTCACGACGGCTCGATATAGCAAAAGCATGAATGTCCAGAACACATGGGGTCACCCAAACCCCCAAAATCGATGGGCATGCTAATCGAGGTAACTCGACACCTCTGGACACCCAAAACATGAACACAGAACCCACGGGTGTCCGGGACATCCCGGAGGCCAAAGGTCAACCACTGGGCCACAATCGGGTCGACCGAAGATCAAAAGATGCAATGAAACATGGCTTACACGGAAAACCAGGTGGCAATCTCCCCCAAGATCATCACCACCAAATGGTGGTCCACCCTGGACCGCAACCCTTAGCTAGCAGTCCACTTTGGGCTGTAGCTCGATAGGAACACCTGGACGAGAGGCGGCCTTCCCTCAGACCGCAGCCCCAAGTGGCATTCTTGGCCTGACCGCCGCCATCGGTTAGCAGTCAGGCGTAAGGCAACTACTAACGGGGACCCCAACTGACCAGGTAGTGACTAGTACTTGGCCGCTACCGCCATAAAATGGTCATGCCATGATCGCTACCCTCAGGTGGCAGCCCATCGCAAGACCGCAACCTAGAACCGACTTAAGGGGGCAAGAAATGGTCCCCATTGGACCACCTTCACAAGTAGCGATTTCTGGTACGATCGCTACCTGCTTCCAAGCGCAGAAACGATGAATCCGGTGGAAAACCCCATTCCACGCCCCGTTCACCCCCATGTGAAGGGAAAAATAAGGGGAAACCCTTCCCCAATCTCTCTAGCACCGAGATGACCCATTTAAATCTCAAAAATACGATCAAAAGGTGAAATTTGGTTCACACCCCAAAATCACACATTCTTACCCTGGCAGAGAAATAAACCCTCTCGGCTCCCCTCGGGCTACCAAACTTGCGGGGAAGGAAGAGCACGAGCTAGGGAACCATCCCCCTACCTCCACCGAAGATTTTGCGTGTCAAGGACATCGATCTAACAAAAAAATACAGTTTAAACCCTGACTGGCTCGCGATCCCGTCAACCACCACCACCTACGTGATCCTCGTCCCACGCACGTCGCTCCTCGCCCTACGAGCATCGTCGCCCCGCCCTCGCGGCCTCCGTCGGCCGCTCGGAGTGAGAGGGGGAGAGGGAGAGAACGTAAGAGAAGAGAGCTCCTTTCTATTGTGGGACTTGTACATCCTTGGTTACTGTTGTAAATATGGACTAGTGTATATAAATACCACTCTGATATTTTAATTACTTCCGCATTATTCTATTAAATGTTGCTAAAATTAATACTATGCGCCTGCGAATTCTAATTTCTAATGTAATCCCTCGACAACCCCCACTAACCCTTCAGGGGCCTCATCAGCCTCTTGGGTGGCGTCCCCAGTTCTTGGTAATGGTAGTCCGGTATTTATATTGGGTTATCGGTACCCAGAACTCTGGGTCGTTACAGATGGTATCAGAGCGGTGTTGGGGAATTGTATCAGGAATTGAAATTTACACTAGTCCAGAGCAAGTCCCTTTGAGTCGTCTGTTGCTGGCTTAGGGTGTTTCTTGCGATTGCTAATGTGTTTTCTGTTGTCACATTTTCCTAGATTCAAGATGCCGGCTCGTAGGCGGAGAGCCCCAGTTCCGTGGGATGAGGCTAGTGCTTCCCCTGCTCCTGCTGTACCGGTTCCTGCCAAGGCTGCACCTGTTCCTATTCCACCTGCGGAGTTACTCGGTAATCGTGGACGAGCATTGAAGGAATTCCTGCTGTTCCATCCACTGACGTTTGAGGGCCAATCAGACCGGGAGGTAGCTAGGGAATGGCTGGATGCCACTAGACGCGTCTTCCAATCCATGGAGTGTGCCAAGGATGAAAGGGTTATGTTGGATTCTTATCAACTTCAAGGTACCGCACGCACGTGGTGGACCACGGAGTGGGAGGTTGCCTTCCGTTCCCGTCCACTTCGACAGATCACATGGGCAGAGTTTGTTGCTACATTCGAGCGTGCCTACACTCCGGCCTGCCTAAAGTTAGCCAAGCTGTACCAGTTTCTGGAGCTGATGCAGGGCGAGATGTCAGTGCTGCAATACCGAGACAAGTTCATTGAGTTGGGTCAGTATGCGCCCCACATCTTTGCTGATGAAGCCATGAGGACTCAGTAGTTTCTGCGCGGACTAAAAGCAGAGTTGAGCCTACCATTGTTCGCTACCCATGCAGCTGAGTTAGATTCTGCGTACCAAGCAGTCGTTGCGCTAGAGATGGAGTTGGCGAGGACCCGGGGACTTCCTCAGACTAGGATGGTTCAGCCAGCCGTGCAGCATCAGTCGCTCCACCAGTCGTCTGTTCCAGGAGCTCCTCCCGCTTTCTCTGCTACCGGTGATACTTCCTTCCCGCAATCTCAGGGCAAGGGATTCCGACTTAAAAAGTCCAACAAAAAGAAGTTCGATCAGTAGGTGCTTTCTGATCCGAGTCAGCAGTCTGTTTCTTCTGTTCGACCACGTCAGGATTTTTCTACTTCTCAGCCGAGGTTGTGTTCCAAGTGTGGTGGTAGCCATCTAGGCGTGCCGTGTTCTCTGTCGATTGTCTGCTATCGCTTTGATCAGTTGGGGCACATCTCCCGAAACTATCCGTTGAGGTCGCAGATGGTGCAGTTCTCACAGACTTCCCAACCGCAGTAGCCGCAGCTTCGTCTTCCTTCGCCACCTCAACCTCAACCGTTCTACCTACCAGTTTTCACTCCTTCGTGGCAGTCGTCTGTAGCTAGCCGTCCGTCGAGAGCCAGGGTTACTCACATCACTCGTCCGGAGGCATTGGCGTCAAATCTAGTCGAAGGTACGATTTTGATTTATGGTCGTTCAACGCATATTCTTTTCGATTCGGGTGCGACCTTTTCTTTTGTCTCCGAGGATTTTATTACTCGTGTCGAAGAGCCGATGAATGAAGTTTCATGCGAGATGCTTGTGGAGTTGCCATCTAGCGATTACATGTCTACTCCTCTGTGCCTGGAAAATTCTCCGATTCTAGTCAGTGGTCGGAAACTGCCAGCGAGACTTTACACATTACAGTTGGCCGAGTACAACGCGATTCTAGGCATGGATTGGCTAGAACTTTATGGCATCGTGGTTGACTCCCATCTCAAGTGAGTCTTTCATGCCACGTGGAAAGTCAGCCTTCTATTTCCAAGGTATCTATTTCTGTTTTATTCAATTACCTCTTTCTGTCGCTAGGGTGTGTCGTGTTGTCAGTTTCCTCCTTGTCCTTTCGTCTAATTTCAGAGACGAAATTCTTTTTAGGGGGGAGGGATTGTAACACCCGTAGTTTTAGTGGATCCTTAGTGGTTCGGATCTAGGTTCCGTCTGACGAATTCTGACTATTTTTAAGGATTTTTAGGGCATTTTTAGGTATTTAATTGGAATCGTTAAAGTATTTATATAAATTTATTGGGTGTTTACACAATTTTGAGTTTTCGGGGGTTAAAATATAATTAAAGGTTTAAAAATAAAAAAATTAATATATCAATTTTTTTTAAACCCACCGCCCCTCTCTCTCTCTCTCTCCACTCAACCCCACTCTCTCACCCTCGTAGCAAAGGGATATGGCTCGGTAAGAGTAACGAGCTCCGAGGCAGGCTGGTGGACCAGATGGTCGAAGCGTTGACATCGGTCGCACTTCTGTACGTAGGTCGAATAGTCACGCTGAAGAGTGGGCCACCAGTAACCTTGCCGATACAAGATCCTGGCAAGCGATCTTCCTCCCTTGTGGGGGCCGCAGATGCCTTCGTGAACTTCTTTAATTACCTGGCTGGCTTCGTCGGTGCTAAGGCATTTAAGGAGTGGGCTAGAGGAAGACCTTCAGAACAGGGCATCATCCAAGACGATGAAACACCGGGCTTGGTACTTCAATCTCTGAGCTTCCCGACGGTCAGAGGGCTCCTGAGAGTCTTGGGGCCAGGATACATAAGGGGTCCGCCAGTCGCTCAGGGTAGCCGGGTCAACGATCATGAGCTCTGACTCGATGCTTGGTTGTTCTAGCTCTTCGAGGAAGACCGATTGAGTACCTTTTGGGCCGAGGGAGGAGGCCAGGCGAGAGAGGGCGTCCACGTGGGAGTTTTCCTCCCGAGCTATTCGGACTGCTCAAAGCTCTCGAATAGTTGGGCTAACCCTTGGACCATTTGAAGGTACTTAATCATCGGTGCTTCCAAAGCTTCGTAATCACCGTTGACCTGGCTGGCGACCAGCTTAGAGTTAATGTGGATTCTGACTCACTCAGCCCCTAGTCGTCATGCCATCCTAGCCCCCGAAATGAGGGCTTCATACTCAGAGGCATTATTGGACGCCTGGAAGTTGAACTTCAAGTCATATTGCAACTCAGCTCCTTCGGGCGATTTGAGGAGGACACCAGCACCGCTTCCAGCCAAGTTGGATGATCCGTCTATGAACAAGTCCTAAATGGGTCCTCGTGCGGACGGTGACTCTTCCTCGATCGGGATGGTGCTTTCTACAATGAAGTCTGCGAGGGCCTGTCCCTTGATGGCTACACGGGGGCGATAGGAGATGTCATAGGCCCCGAGCACGATGGCCCATTTGATGAGGCACCCCGAGGATTCAGGATGAGAGAGGATCTCCTTCAAGGGTTCACCGGTCAACACGACAATAGAGTGACCTTGGAAGTAAGGTCGGAGGCACTTGGCCGAGGTAACCAATGCTAGCACGAGTTTCTCAGTTGCCGAGTACCTTCTTTCAGCCTCGTTGAGCACCTTGCTGGTGTAGTAGACCAGCCTCTCGACTCCCACGTCATTTCAAACTAAGACCGAACTTACGGTGGAGGGAGTTGCTGAGAGATATAGGTGCAATGCTTCACCCGGAACCAACTTTGATAGTACCGGGGGTGAGGCCAGGAACTTCTTTAGCTCTTCAAAAGCCTTCTGACATTCCTCATCCCAGGCGAACGTAGCAGATGCCATTTTGGGTCCCCTCAACAACTTGAAGAAGGGTAGGAATCATTCGGCCACCCGAGAGAGGAAGTAGTTGAGTGCAGCGATGTGCCCGATAAGACGCTGGACGTCTTTGATGCAAGTGGGTGGCCGCTTGTCCAGGATGACTTGGACCTTGTCAGGGTTTGCCTCAATCCCATGCTGAGTCACTATGAAGCCAAGGAATTTTCCCGATCTGACTCCGAAGGCACACTTGGTGGGGTTGAGCTTCATGTTGTACTTGAGGAGGGTGCCGAAGGTCTCGGCCCAGTCGGTAAGCTGATCCTCAGCCTTTGGTGTCTTGACGAGCATGTCATCGATGTAGGCCTCGATATTCTGACCAAGATATCCCTCAAAGATTTAGCTGACCAGCATCTGGTATGTCACTCCGGCGTTCTTTAACCTGAATGGCATCCGGGTATAGCAGTGTACGTCGAAGTCAGTGATGAAGGCGATCTTCTCAATATCCTCTTGGTCCATCCAGATCTAATGGTAGCCGGAGTAGGCATCCAGGAAGCTGAGCAGCTCATTGCCGAAGGTTGAATCGACGAGCTGGTCGATGCTCGGCAGTGGGTAACAGTCTTTCGGGGTAGCCTTGTTGAGGTCGGTGAAGTCTACACACATTCGCCATTTTCTTGAAGCTTTAGGTACCAAAACGACATTGGCGAGCCACGTCGGGTAGAGGACTGGACGGAAGAGACCAATCTCCTTCCCCTTGGCAAGTTGCTCCTTGATGATCGTCTGTTTCTCCGGGCGTGCATTCTCCTGCACTATTGGACGGGTTTCACCGTGGGGTCGAGGTTGAGCTTGTGCTTTACGACCTCTCCAGGAATTCCAGGAAGTTGCTCATCAGACCATGTGAAGACATGAATGTACTCAGAAAGGAAATTTTTATATTGCTTTTGAACATCAGATGGGAGATCAGCTCCGATCTTGACTCCTAAGGTAGGGTTATCCTTTAGGAAGACCGTTAGCAACTTGCCACCAGGCTCGGATGTTGCTGGTCCTTCCTCGGTTCCATACATATAAAAATTTTCAAGTTGTTACAAAAAGTCTACACCTGTAACATGGCAGGGGTGTTTGGGTGGTACGGAGCTTTACCTACCGAACCCGAAGAAGTGGCCAGACTGGCCGTGAGACCAGGCCCTCTCACCAGAAGGGGAAGAGCAGCAAGTGAGATAGCGCAAGTTCGTGCTAAAGAGATTATCCAAGAAGAGCCTTCCATGGCTTTGGCCGCCAACGTCATTACCACAGGAGGCACTAGCGGCGGGCCTTCCACATCATTTGAAGAGGCACCGACCGAAGAAGCAGGAGGCATTCCTAGTCTCCCCACTAATGACCCCGCAGTATTGTATATGGTGCAGCAGTACCAGCGGGAGATTGAATTACCAAAGAAACAGCTAAATGAAAGGAATCTGCAACCCTCGACATCTAGGCAGACCGAAGTATTGCCCGAAGCGCCTGGGGGCAATGGGCAGTCTTCGGAGGCTTCTCCACAAGCCGCGGCATTCCCACCAATACCTAGTTACACTGGGGGCATGCCCCTGCAACAAGCACATCATCCAGCACCAGCCTCGCCATCAATTTTGCCTTCCCAAGGGTCTCCTATGGCCCCATAGGCGACAGTGCTGACCACGCCGAGGGCGCAGCCAGTCCACTTTTATCCAAGCCCGGTCAACCCAGCAGTAGTCAGTCGATTGATGCTTGAACAAATGATAGACATGAAGTTGGCAGAGAGGGGCGACGGTGATCAAACACTGTTTGATGTCTACCGAGTGCCTTACCCAGCTCATTATGCCACCAAGAAGCTGCCAGCTGACATCACTAAGAATCCGAAGTTTGAGAAGTTTAATGGGCAAGGGTCTCCCAGGGAGCACATTGCCTACTATGTGAATGTAATGGGAGATTTGGCCACTGATGAAGCTTATCTCCTTAAGTTCTTCAGCTCAACACTCACCGGGCTTGCCTTCGAGTGGTACTCAAGCCTGCCCACTGGGTCCATCATTGATTGGCCCAACATGCAGAAAAAGTTCAAAGAGATATTTTATATTGCTGAACGGGAGGTCACCGTGGTGGAGCTCTATGCCACGAGGGAAAGAAGTGATGAGTCGGCACTCGACTACATCAAAGAGTGGAGAAACCTCAGCATGAGGTACAGACGTCCCCCGCACTAGGAGGATGCAGTGTAGATCTCCAAACAGAACTTGAAGAAAGAGATCTTGGAAAGGATGATTGGTGCTGAGGTCAAGTCATTTGACCATCTGAACAATATAGTGGCTGAGATTGAGGCATTCCTTGCCCGCTACTCTTCCACCCTGACTACGTCAGGCCAGAGAGCTAGACAGGCTGAGAAGAAGCCAATGCCACCGGAGGTTCACACCTTGGACTTCCAGAATTTTGAGAAGTAAAAAGAAAAAGCTAAAGGGGCTGCCAACCCTCCTCCGCCTAGGTCCACGGAACGGCGGGAAGGTCCCTCCTTGAGGGAGAAAATGAGGAACAAGTTGTACTCTTTCTCTCGAGACAAGTCTCGACTCCTGTTCGAGTGGGCAACCAAGTATAACAAGATCACGTTGCCAGGACCAAAGAGGCCCGGTGAGTTGAAGAAGAAGGATGACCCTCGCTTCTGCCAGTACCACCAAATGCTTGGGCATATCATCGAAGACTATTATGTCTTCAAGGACGTCATTGAATCCTTGATCAAGAATGGGGAGCTTGACATAGGGGAGCACAAGGTAGATCCTTCACAGCCGCATGAGATGCTCAACTTGGCCTCCACCGTCAACATGGTGTCACTGTACCAGGAATTGCCTGAAGAGTGGGCGGAGGCCAGTACCCACGCTACTTATGAAGCTTTTGTCACAACGCTGATTCAAGACCAAGGAGGATGGCAGTCTGCACCAAAGAAGAATAGAAGAAGATGGGCCCCTCGGCCCACTCTAGAGGTTCATGTGAGGGGTGTCACACCCCGACCAACACCACCACCGGTGAACCCCGTGTGGCATGATACGGCCCCTCGGCTAGTCATGAGGCGGCCAACTTACAACAAGAAGCAGCATATCCCTATGAGGATGCATAAAGAGGCTACTCCTGCTACCAGAAGGATCCAGGCCGTCATTGACATGCTTGAAGAATATGAACAGCCTGAGATCCGACCCCTGCAGCTGAAGGAGTATGTCCCCTGAGAGGAGTTCAAATCCCTCAAGCTGACTCTGGAAGTAGATGCTGAAGCGGAAGAAGAGCCTCCCTTGTGGGGTGAACTTCCCCAGGAGTAGCCACTGACCGCCACAGAGAAGAAGAAGAAGAAGAGGAGGCCCATAAATAGGAGGACAGAGGAAGTCATTGTTGCTTGCAACTCCCTCTCGGCATTGTTTGACACTGCCCTATCTTTGGAAGAAGGAGAAGAAGAGCTACCCTATGAACCGACAGAGCCAACTGCCACAGACCAAAGGCAACTGGAAGTCACCGTGCCAAGCATTGAGCTTGGTTGCTGTCCTGCGGGCTGAGCTGAGCTCGAATAGTGCCGAGTCAGAATAGTATCGACTCGGACCCGCAGCCAACCTCCAGCCCAATAGCCCTTTCGGCTTATAGCCCGTCAACCCAAGATCGGTCCTCTCGGGCCCACTTGTAGCCCTTTACCTCCCTGCGTGGAGTGGGCAGTAAATTAAGTTGTTTAACCATTGTAATTAATTGTTTACCGGGAGTCACCGTACTTGGCTGGGGTCGTCTTCCCCATGCTCGGAGCGTGGAGTTAAACTCGCCACCCTCCTCGTAGGCATTTGCTATTCTTATATATGCTTTTATATGCCGCTGCTAGAGAGCATGTGTTAGGGCCATTAGCTCGATATACATAATTCACCGCTACGAGTGAGAGAGTGAAACCCGTCCCGTGACCCAATCTAGGCACGAGAGGGAGATTGACCACCCTAGCTCTTGCCGATTTCTCAACCGCGCATGATCATACGCTTCCCTCGTTAGGGACAACTGCGAGCTTGTCTAGAGTCCTAGGTGTGCATTTCAAATTGGCATCGAGTCCGTCGTCTCGTCCCGCATCAAATGGTATCAGAGCAAAGGTTAAGTCTAGGGTTATTGCATGAAAAGGAAAAAATGTCTTAAGTCTAAGGTAGTCATTGTTTTCAAACAAAAAGAAAAAAAAGTGTTTCTGGTTGCATATCATCCCAATATACGGTATATCAAAAGACGTTATTGAAAAGGTAGGTTACGCCTACTAGGAAGGTAGCCCCTTACGTAGAGTTGGGTCTTCAGACTAAAATCTCCACCGCGTACCGTATACGGGTTGAGTATAGGTTTGTAGTCCGTTGTCAAGTCCATTAGAGGGTCAGTTTGGTGTGTCACCAAGTGTCGACATGGCCATCTTATAGCTTCCCATGTTCCATGGTGATGTGACACCACCTTGGGGGTGGTAGCCACAAGACCGAAGACCCCTCGGACCTAGCAAGCAAGCAATGCGTGGATCGGTGACTTCACTCAAGTGGACTCACCCGCTAAGCGCACTTTCGTATCCGTAGGCAATCCGGTGATGGTAGTGAGGGTCTGGGACAGAATCTCGCTGCTCCAGAGGGTGGCTAGCCTAAGATTGAACCCCTAAGGGCCAGGGATGCCCAAATCACGGGCGACCAACACGCTAGGGGCATGGGTTAAGTGGTTGCTCTCACCTTACTCTGCGGTGGCCACTCAATTGATGGAAAATTTGGATCGGGCGCTCACTCACCATCCGACCGAGCTAAAAGGCAATACTAAATAAGCAATAGTAAACCAGCAAGGGATGTGGCCCGGAGCTCACCTGATCGGTGTGAATACGCTGATCCCAGTCAGAGACGAGGCAAGCAGGGAAGCGTGGGTACGCGCCCGCACGCTACGCCAGTGTAGCTCTAACCTAAAAATCAGAGAAGTACAACACTACACCTCTCACAAGAGGGGGATCTCGGGGCGTGGATTAATTGAAATTACATCCAAAACTACCTCCACAGAGGGAGGGGCAGTCAGTCGGCCAGGCGAGGAAGGGGAAAGCCTAAGTGAGATCGAACGGGTGGACGTCGTTGGTTCTATCCGCTCTCTGGAATAGGGGACAGACAGTCAGAGTTGACGCTACTGCAGCCACTCCCGAATGTTACCGATGATGAGACCAGTTGGAGAATCTTCGTAAATGGATCAGGGTAATGTCAAAATTTTATTGAATTCCCTGGTCACCGGTGCTGGTCAGGGACAGGCCGCACACAGGGTCCCTGAGTGCTGGTTCTAACAGTAAAGGTACCTCAGCAGCAGGAAGAAGAGGCCGCCATGAGTGCTCTTGACCTCTGAATTGAGCGTGGCTGAAGTCACTAAAACCATTGATGAGTCTTCTTCGAAACGTGACTAGAAAGAACACCAGAGAAAGTTGGAGTAGAGAGATAGAGCCCGTTGAGTGAAGGGGTGTCTGTTCAGGTCCTGATTGGACTGATCTGCGCACCTAGGGGAGAAAATTCAGAACTCCTGATGATGAAGTCCAAATCTCGTTCCACTTCCTGGGTCAGCCAAGTTTGACGCCCAGACTTGCAAGGGAGTGGCCGTGGTCGAACTTTCTCTGGGGCTCTAGTTCTTTGCCTGAGTGATCCTGCGTAGTCGGGGGAGAATGGGTTCTCTGGGTAGTAGAGATGTCGGATGCTGGTGAGACCACCTCGGCTGTGAATCTACATCGACGAGTTTTCCAGATATGTATGGCATGTCACCTGGAGACGCGCGATGACTCCGGGGTAGGCTCTGCAATTAGGCACCAGATTAGCTACCTGCGAACTGAACAAGGTATGGTTGTGGAAGGGGATGATAGTGGGGAGATACCCTAGCCGCCCCCTCTCCAGCCCCCTCACGCCCCAGCCCTCTTCCAGCCACCTCCCACCGTGTTTCACATCTCCAACATCTCCAGCAACACTCAAGCTCACTCCCAGCCGCGTGGAGTTCGCCCCGTCGTCTACCTCGGCCTTACGTTGGAAGCTTCATCGGCCCTACTGCCTGTAGTCTCAAACTGAACCTAAGGTCCAGTTTGCATGCTCTGCCACGCCCCCAGACGATGTGAATCAGTGTATGCGCTCCTCAGAGACATCGTGCTGCTGCGAGATGGCTTCGCTCCAGAAGTGGTCCCGCCCCATTTCGACGTCGGCACCGATCGCGTTGACCGTTTTCGTCCAACTGCGCTAGATTCGCACCTGATCCTGAGTACCATTTGGTAGCAGCTACACCATCTCCTATAGCCTGAATCAGCCCAAACTCTCTTCAGAAGAGTTCTCCCTCGTTGAGTCGCCGACAATTCAGAGGTGGTCTCGTCCATTTCTGACGTCAGCACAGCCCGGGGCATCCGTTTTCCTACGTTCGCGCCTGACTGGTGCCACCCAGTCCGCCCGGAACCTGCAGCAGACTCGTCAGCCTTGGCACGCCTTCCTCTGCTTATTTTCGGCCTGAGGCATTTTCACCAAAGTTGTGCCCCTCGACGACACGAAACCAACCCAGGTGGTTTCATGCCATTCCGACTTCGGCACCAGAAGATCCACCATGACCGTCGTCGACCTGTCTTGTTGTTCGCCCAGGAACCTGATGCCGACCATCTGGGTGACCACGACCGGCGAGCTGATCTGATGGCCGCCAGATTTTAAGGGTTTGTAGTACTCCCTGTCTGCTACGCCCACGAGTTGGTCCCATCGCTTTTGGCATTCTACAGCGAGCGTACCTATCGACGCACTATGACCGCGCCATCCAGTCCTGCGAGGTAGAACTGCGTAGGACTTCGGCTGCGACCTCCTCCACCTTCCAGTGACATCGGCTCGACGTCGGACTTGCAGGCATCCCTCGGCATCCCCCAAGCTTCGTCTAGGCATTGACAGCACCTCGATTGGACGCCAAAGCTAGGCGTACGATCGTAGTTTGGTTTCCCCTCCCCTCATTCCCCCCTCCTGCGCGAGGGTAGTGCATGTAGTGGTTTGCCCCATCCCCGTGATCCCCTCCCTGCATGGAGTGTAGTAATTGTAATAGCAGGGATCATCACCAAGCTTCCTCGATGCAGCGTATCCGTCCGGTGTGCATGCTCCCCGGCTCACCTTCGTCTCCGACCGGAGCCGGTCCTTCGAACGGGCTAGGTACGTGCGACTGCCACTCCAATTTGCTTGCCTAGTATTAGTTCCAACTACAGCGCCCGTGTGAGGAGTGCCCGATCCAAACTTCCACTTTTCATGAGTTCTTGCTGCCGGTGAGTGAGTGTACATATGAACCGATCCCCTCGGTATCGGTCCGCCCGGTTGAATCCGGTGCCCACGACCTTGTTCCCCGGGTGGTTCACTATCACTCTCCTCGCTACTCGGATAGTGTCCGACCCTCTCGCGAACCCCAGCTCGCCGAACCATCGCTACAAGTCCTGTGGAGTCCACTATTTGCATGAGTGTTTGCCTTGTCACTTAGACGACCTGTGCTCGTTGTTTGCTGGCTTAGGTCCCAGTGTCTCGACTGGGTTCGTCCCGCGTCACCGCTGCAAGCGCTGAAGTGGAATGCGGGAAGAAGGCCTGACGTGGAGATCAAGCGATCTGCAGTCGGCTGCACACAGGAGCGAGACGATCTGAGGAAGACCGCAAGCCCCGGTAGACGGTCGGAGATGAACCACACAAGACCTCCAGATTTCAAGCCGTGGAACTTAATCCTCCACCCCTTCCGGCCGGCCAAGAAGGATGGGCCTCGTGCTAAAGCTGTTGTTAACCTACAAAACAATGCAAACGATCAAGAAAAACAACCCAAATGAGTTTATGGAAGTGCAATATCTATGAATAGAAATAAAAAAAACTAAGCATAGAAAGAGAATAGGGGGATACCTAGGGTGAATTTTTAACCCCTAATGGGCGTGAAAAAGCAATAGGAAGGTGAAGAATGTGAGAACGATAGTGAATAACGTGGATAAAAGTGAAGAGGAATGACGATGCAACGATGGACAAGTGACGAAGAATGACCAAATAGATACTCAAAACACAAAAGACATGGACTACTCCCTGAACTGAAGGCTTAATGGGCATGGAAAGTCTTCCTCCCTGGTTAGAATTCGCTCAAGAATGCGGCAGCACTTTGATGCGAATTCTGACATCCCCCTTTCGCGAGCTTAGGCCAAGGGTGCTATTTATAGACCCTTGAAAGTCAGCTCAAAATTGAGGGCTTTTCTGTGAGAATTAGACTTTATTATCTAAATAAAAATCATAGATAATATTCCCAGGCGCTAAAACTTTAAAGGGGTGATCTATTCAACCCCTCCCCTTCTAGCTCACCACACACACCGTGTCTATCATTTGTCATATTGTTACTTTCTAACAAAAATTCGGCAGCATCTCCCCTTGACTCGAGCGTAAGGGAGATACAGGGAACGTGCCCACGTGGAGTGGTGGAACTCGACAATTGGAGGTGGGCACCTGAGAGCGGCAACACCTTCGGTAAAACATCAGAAAACTTAGAGGATTGGCGAGTGGAAGATGACCTCAAGGCTGACTGCAGGCGCCATAGGTGGAAGGCGGGGCCTGGTGTCCAGTATGCCAGCCAAGGGGGGGGATCAAAGGCGTGCCGGGCTAGGAGAGGCCAAGGTGTGCCGCTGAGGGGCTGTGCTGGGGAAGGCTTTGAGGGGGCTGAGTGTGCCGGCCAAAGGGGACTGGTAGGTGCATCCAGTTGGGGTCAGTTCAAGGGGGTTAAGGATGAGGGATTAGTTGGGTGCATTGGAGCTGGAGAGGGGGAGGAGTCCAGTGGTTTGCAGAGGGAGGCTTTAGGTAAGGAGAAGAAGATGGGCCATAGGTGAGCCTAGGTGCTCGGAGAGGCTGGAGGAGCAGTGCCCTGGCCACAAGGGGAATGATGATAGAGGGGACACTAGCCATGATCAAGGGGCCCACCGGCGGGGAGTAGAGATTACCGGAGAAGGGAGGGAGAAGCAACCAGGCTAATACGAAACCCAAGCAAACGGGGTAGTGGAGAAACCCAAAGAACAAAAATTTCATTCATGAAGAAAAGGGGCCATGAAGGGCCATGCACAATCCGAAGACCGTGGAGTAGGAGTTACAACAGAGAGAGGGGGAAGAAAAGAAAAGAAAGGGAAGAAGGAAAGGGAGGAGCTGGGGGTTGAGCAGGGGCGACGGCTCCTTGCTCTTCCCCACTCCCCCTATTACACCTCTCTCTCTCTCTCTCTTACTCTCTCTTTGGGTGGTCGTCGGAGAGGAACCTCACGGTGGAGCTCTCTTCTTCTTCTCTTCTTCTTCTTCTTCTCTTTCTCTTCTGTCTGCTTTTCGTCTTTCTGTCTGTCGGTGTCTGTCTGTGTTCATCGGGGAAGAGGGGTGTCTTATACTCCAATGGCAGGGGCTTTCGAGCGCGAGATGGTGGAGGCAAGAACGTGGTGCCATTAATGGAGATTTGACTTCGGTCGTCCTCGGTGGCAGGGGGTAGCCAGCGTGCCGCTTCCTCCATTCGACACCTCAGCACACTCACTGCGCGCCAAGGATTTTAGGGGATGGGTGCCATGTCTGTTTTGCTGGTGGTGTCAGTGAAGAGGACGCTTGGGCGTGCCGTGGGATGCCATAACCAGCGTCCCGCTGGAGGGATGGCAGGGTGTGTCGCTGGACGGCCACCCTGGGCATGCCGCTGAAGGGGCCCGCAGGGGCGTGCCGGTGAAAACACCTAACTGGGTGTACCGGTGAAGGTGCAGGCGAGGTGTGCTGCTGAGGAGACCAGAAGGGGCATGCCGACGAAGGGGGGCACATAGGGAGGGTGCCGCTGAGGGCACCCCCGGGGGTGTGCCGGGGAAGAACCATCGGGGTGTGCCAGGGAAGCGACACCACGGGTGTGCGAAGGAAGCGACACCGCGGGTGTGCCGTTGGAGGGAGTGTGCCGCTGAGGGCGCAGGCTGGCAGTGGGTGTCGCTGAGAGAGCACGCGAGAGTACCGGTGAAGTCCCTCAGGGGTGTGCCGGCGAAGGCCTTTGATCGTGCCAATGAAGGCTGATAGGCATGCCGTTAAGGGCACGTCCAAGCCCGTCAAGAGCATGACTTGAGACCCGTCTGATTTTCTTCGGGGCCCACGAATCGTGAGCTTACCAGGAGTTGGTTTCTCTTTGCTGCCGTAACTCCGGAGACGGCTTCACAGCAGTGTGTGTTTGTTCGGAGGGTCCGGATGGGGCACGTTCTCCGCATTTTCTTTGGTGGAAGCTGTTGTTGACGCTGGACTGGTCAGGACATACGGACGTGCGATCTTACACGTCCACAAATGTCCCGCACCCACGGGTAGCGCGGGCGAAGGATGAGTCGGGCGGTGCCCGTGGGTGCATTGGTTCTTCAGGGCTAGACCTGAGGCCTCGACTTCGGGGGAAGACGACGATCCCGGCCCGTGCCTTCGTGCTCATACTTGCGTATACATGCAGGGACGCCCGTCGGTCCGCGAGGGCGTGCGGACGGAGGAAACATGTATATATAAATATATATACTATTATTATTATTATTATTTTCTTCTTTTCTTTCTTTCTCTCTTTTTTTTCTTCTTTTTTTTCTCTCTTTTTTTCTTTCTTCTTTTTTTCTTTTTTTTTCTTCTTCTTTTTTAATTTTTTCCCTCTTTTTTCCCTCCTTTTCTTTCTCTTTCTTTTTTATTTCATTCGAGCAACACTCAAGCTCGCTCCCAGCTGCCCGGAGTCCGCCTCGTCGTCTTCCTCGGCCTTGCGTTGGAGCTACATCGACCCTGCTACTTACAGTCTCGAACTGAATCTGAGGTCCAACTTGCATGCTCTACCAAAGCCCCATACGACACAAACCAGTGTCTGCACTCTTCAGAGACATCGTTTTGCTTCGAGACAGCTTCGCTCCAAAAGTGGTCCCGCCCCGTTTTGACTTCGGAACTGATCGCGTCGACCATTTTCGTGCAACTGCGCTAGATTCACACCTGAACTTGAGCACCATTTGGTAGCAGCTACACCGTCTTCTACTGCATGAATCAGCCAAAAGTCTCTTCAGAATAATTCTTACTCTTCGAGTCGCCATCAATCCAGAGGTGGTCCCATCTATTTTTGACGTCAGCACAGCCCGGGGCGTCCGTTCTCCTGCGACTGCGCCTGACTGGTGTGACCCAGTCCGCTCAGAACCTGCAGCAGACTTTCCAGCCTTGGCACACCTTCCTCTGCTAGTTTTCAGCCTGAGGTGTCTTCACCAAAGTTGTGCCCCTCGACGACACGAAACCAACCCAGGTGGTTTCGTCCCATTCTGACTTCGGAACCAGAAATTCCACCATGGCCATCATCGACCTATCCTGCTATTCACTCAGGAACCAGAAGCCGACCATTTTGGCGACCATGACTGGCACGGTGATCCGACAGTGGCCATATTCTGAGGATACGTAGTTCCCTCTGTCTTATACCACGCCGAGTTGGTCCCGCTGCATTTGGAGCTCTACAGCGAGCGTACCAATCATTGCACCTCGACCGCGCCAACCTGTCCGGTGAGACAGAACCACGCAGGCCCTCCACTGTGACCTTCCCCACCTTCCAGCGACCTCAGATCGGCGTCCAGATCTCAGGAGCTCTTCGGCATCCACCAGGCTTCGTCCAGGTGCTGACAGCACCTCATTCAGACGTCGGAGCTGGGTGCACGATACAGAACAAGCAGGCTTCCTCCCGACAAGGCGGTGCGCAGATCGGCGGACCAGATTCCCTTCCCCTTGCTTCCCCCCTCCTGCGTGAGGGTAGTTCATGTAATAATTTGCCCATCCTCATGATCCCCTCCCTGTGTGGAGTGTAGTGATTATTTTAGCAGGGATCGACGCCGAGCTACACCGACACAGCATGTCCGCCGGGTGCACACGCTCCCTGGCTCGCCCTCGTCTCCGACTGGAGCTGGTCCATCGGACGGGCTAGGTACATGCGGTTGCCGCTCCAATTTGCTTGCTTAGTATTGGTTCCAACTGCAGCGCCTGTGTGAGGAGTGCCCGATCCAAACTTCCACTTTTCGTGAGTTCTTGCTACCGGTGAGTGAGCGTACATTTGAACCGATCCCCTCAGTATCGGTCTGCCCGGTTGAGTCCGGTGCCTACTACGTTGTCCCCCGGGTGGCTCGCCTCCACCCTCCTCGCTGCTCGAACCGTGTCCAGCCTCCTCGCGAGCCTCGGCTAGCCTAGCCATCACCACGAGTCCCGTGTGGAGTCTGCTACACGCGTGAGTGTTCGCCTTGTCGCCTAGACGTTTGTGCTCGTTGTTTGCTGGCTTTAGGTCCCAGTGTCTCGACCAGGTTCATCCCGCGTCAATTAGTTTCTGTCAAATAGCCTTCCTGGTTGAGCTAGGGTATTGGTTGTGTAGTCAGATGGTTGTAATAAAGAGCCGTGATCTTCTTGATGAAAGAATCCCCCAAGGTGTGGCCTGAGTTGAGAGCCCCTCCTTTGGAAAGGAGTGCGGGGTGTCGTGCCCAGAATGTTGCAGCTGAGGAGTTCGAGGTTCACATGGGCGACCTCGTCGTCCCTTCTCCTCTCGAGGAGTTGGATTTGGCCGAATGGCCAGAGAGGATCCTATTGGTGCTGGAGGAATTAATTGGTGACCCCTACTGCAGAGCAAGTGTAGTCTGTGGCTTGGGACTTCAGATCGTTATATGACTGGTGGTTGGCGGAAGGTTTTTCCCTACAGCCGGTATCAGATCGATGAGCTGTCCATGGTGTGCCATGAAAGTTGGATTGTGGAGTCTCAGGTGGTTATTTTGTGGGTTGTTCCGCGAGCATTGGTAGTGGCCGAGGAGACGTTGGTTTCCGACCGATGTGATCAGCGAGCCGTGAGGTGTTCGACTCCGGATCACACACTGTTGTATTGTGGAATTGGTCGTGAGTGTCTCCAAGGGTTTTCCATTGGGTCTATCTTTCCCCCTTGAGCTCTGTGCATGTCCTAAATTTCGAGGATAAAATTTCTATAAGAAGGGGAGGACTGTAACATCTCGAATTTTTGGATTATGTTTTCGTAGGTTGTGGACCGTGTCCGAGTAAGTTTCAAACTTTCATACTAGATTACCGGACCCATTGGTGGTGTGTTCGTGCGACTAGGGGGTGGCTCATTTTCAAACCGAACCCACCCGCTACCCAGCTGACATGGCCATCATGCCAGCGACAGTTGTGTGTATAACGCACCACACCTGGCACGTTATACTCATTTAGTGGACCATACCTGGTCCGTCATGCTCATGTACATGTTAGTTAAGTCGATAGCATAACGCCCCCATGTATGACTGTTATAGTTGTGGAAAATTGTGGATTTTCCATGTTCTGGTGACCTTAACAGATCGCACTTGATCTGTTATGTTCTCTGGGTCTTTAAGTTTTATAAAAATAACTCGGGTGGCCATAGCGGACCAGTGGTGGTGCATTATGCTACATAAAGCACTATGCCTGATCCGTTATGACTGGTGTAACTAGAAGTAGATCGGATGGATATGACAGACCAGTAGAGGCGCTTTATATTACCTTAATGCCCCTTGCCTGATCCGTTATGTTGTATAACGGGGTGGAGTTGATCTGTTATGTTATGTAACGGTGCAGAACTGATCCGTTATGCTTTCTGCTATGCTTAAAGTAGTGAATCATTGTTCCAATGCATTCATCGCTATGTTTAAGTTATTTTATGGACTAAAAACATATCTTTATGTCCCAGTAGAGTTATTTTCTCTTTCCTCGTGATGGAGCTACTAGTCGTAGCCCAGTGACCTTAGTGTCGGCCCACCCGGGAGAGGTGGAGGGGTGTTTCCATCTAACGATTTTTAGGCTAGTTACCGTGGCCCCCCGCGGTTACCGTAGCGTCCTACGGGGGGGAAAACTAGCTAGAGACCTGACCCTAGGCAGGAGTCGGTGTGTGCACACGTGGTCAGAGGCTTGGACTAACACTGACGAGTGTTACTCTGACTAGTTCTTGTTCTGGTACTTTCTACGCCTCTCGCTCGTTGTGTCTGTCTGACTTGCGAGTTGCCTGAAACGCAGTGTAAGCCGTCAGTGGACGCTTCTGGTTTCTACCTTCTAGTGAGTTCTCCGTCTCTCACTTCACGCGGTTAGTTGAGGTTTATTCTATTAGTTGATTTAGCATCTGTCACTATTAAATTATATTTCATTGGCATATAGCTAGCTGTCTAAACTGCGTAGATAGGTTTTATAGCTTTACAATCCATGTGTTTAAATGGTGCCAATGCTTATTTATTGCATAAATACATGCTCTAATTACTTTATATTTGCATGCCTACGTGCTTAGTTGCGTGGTAGGGTTCCGCGTGACCCCTACTGAGTCTAATTGTGACTCACCCTTCTCCTTTTCAGGTGAGCAACTACAGCCTTCGACCGGAGGTCCCCATACTTTTCCCGACCGCGTTTAGCTAGCTAGCCTGTATCGGTGGAGTCTTTTGTGTACTTTTGACCGGGGTATGCCCCGAGTAGTTGTACATTCAGACTTTTGTAGTTGTGGACTTGTCTTTTGGCACTTCTGGACTATTGTATATTGCCTATCACTCTGATATATTTTAATTACTTTCACACTTTAGGTTAAAATATTGTTCTAATTTATATTACACGTGGTGTAATTTCAATTCATTATACGCTCCCTCGACAAACCCCTCCAACCCTTCAGGGGCCTCATCAGCCTCTTAGGTGACTTCCCTAGTTCCTGGTAGCGGTAATGCGATGCTACACCGGGTTATCGATACCCAGAGCTCTAGGCCGTTACACCTAGGGGAACACGGATCGTCAGTTGGGCTTTTACGGGAAGTGTGAGGTGGTGACTGGCATGATTCTCAAGATCTTTTCTACCTCGTCTTCCATTGAATAGGAGAGGAAGGTGGCTCCTATGATCTTCTGGAGACTTCACCCATCCCATATAAATAGCAGGTTTGTGAGGAGCTTTTAGGGCACTCAATGCCTTTCCCTTTAAATTACAGACTACTCCTTTAAGCTATGTCACCAGGGGATTTTGACTCATCATCGAGGGAGTCTTCCCCCAAATGTCCTTGCTTCCACAAGGAGGCTCTACCGGTGGCGAGTTCGTCCATGATTGGAGATAGCAACGTAGAGAGAGTCTTTGAAAACTACCAGAGGGGATACCTTCTGGGCTAGCGTGATACCCTGATGAAGATCATTGGTTGGGATTTTACTGGAAGTGTGAGGTGGTGGCTGGTGTGATTTTTGGGATCTTTTGTGCCTCATCTTCCATTGAATAGGAAAGGAAGGTGGCTCCTATGATCTTCTAGAGACTTCACCCATGCCCTATAAATAGGAGGTTTGTGAGGAGCTTTTAGGGCACTTGACGCCTTTCCCTTTACCTCACAGCTAGTCCTTTAAGCTATGCCACCAGGGGATTCTAAGTAATCATCGAGGGAGTCTTCCCCCAAACGTCCTTACTTCTGCAAGGAGGCTCTGTCAGTGGCGAGCCCATCCATGATTGGAGATAGCAGCGCAAAGAGAGTCTCCGAAAACTACCAGAGGGGATACCTTCAGGGCTAGCATGATGCCCTAATGAAGGTTCATCATTTTTATTGTATGAAGGGGGTGTTGAACCTCCCCCCTGATTTGTATTGCCCCAAGGATGATGAATGAACCTCTGTACCCCCTTTACAACAATAATTTTTTTCTTTGTTACCTCTTTCTCTCAATTGGATGTGGTTGGTCCCTATCTCTTTCTTCCTTTGATATATGCTTACTTTGCCTTTTCCTAGCTTGCCGTGAATGAGCTAGAATCCCCTTGTGACGATTGGGGAGTCCACTGGTCGTGCCTTTTCTGGTTTCTGAGGGGTACATCTGGCTCTCATCCGAGGAAGAGAAATGCTCGAGTGCTAACCTTTAGGAGCTATTCTGAAGGGTATGCCTAGGACCGTGATTGTCACACCTCGAGCGTGGAAGGAACTCGGGAGTGCACAACAAGTTTATATCAATCATGTTAATCAAAGCACGAGAAAATTCGACACATAGATAGAGTGCGCAAAAGATAAGAAATATCACAAAAGTATTTATTCATTATTAACTCCAACTAACTTCATTACATAATTTCTCCAATAGAAAAGTACTCTTAAGACACACTAACTCAATAAAGAGAAAATTACAATAACTGACTCAGGAAAGTGTGAAGGACTCGATGTAGATATCTTGGATGACTTCTACGCTCATCACTCTTGGTCATCCCCGTCAGAATTGTTGAAACCTTAGTTTTGATAATGACACTCTATAAATCATGTTGGGACTGTAATGCATAAGATCCTTCATTTTGAACAAAGCAGATTTTTATCATACAAGTCAAAACTAAGGTGGATGCACATATAGGCGCTTAGTCATTCAGGTCAATGCATGTTTAGGCCGTAGTCAACTAAGGTCGATGCACATTCACATTTTTGTCATACAAGTTAGTGCACTATCTTGCATCAAGCTTGATAGGTCGATGCACATTGCATCTTGCGTAAAGTAAGGTCAATGCATGTTCCTGCATGAAGGTACACAGGTCGATGCATATTGAATCTTGCTTAAAGTAAGGTCGATGCACATTGCATCTGGCATAAGGCAAGGTCGGTGCACATCCTTACTTTCATTTTATAAGGTTGACACTCATGCAAGCATTATGCACTTAAGGTCAATGCACGTTTCGTAGCATGGTCTACAAGGTTAATGCACATTCCTCATCATGTCTTGCAAGGTCCATGCACATGCAGCATTCAGGTCTATGCACATTTAAAGTCTGTGCACACACATAGGTCTATGCATATTTAAAGTCTGTGCACACACATAGGTCTATGCACATTTTAAGGTCTGGGCACATTTAGAATTCAAGGTCTATGTATATGCAGAAGTCTGTGCACACACATAGGTCTGTGCACATCTAGGGTCTGTGCATATGATGCATCAAGTTCGATGCACATGTGAAGACCAAGGTCGATGCACATGTAGATTTAAGTCACCATGTCCATGCATCATAGTCCATACTCTAAGGCATTTGCATAAACATATATGTCATTGGTCTGAGCATATGATTTCTCTAAGTCTTACCTAAGTATGCACTCTAATGAATAAAGTGTTTGACTAAATGTCTTTCTTCTAATTGACAGGATTAAGGGAAATATCAAGTGTACTGAGAGCAGCAGAAACTCAAGTGGGCACGAGATCCAAGACTCAGGTTAATGAAGCATGTGATTTGAGGTGGCTTGTTCTCCAAGAACTCTCAGCCATGTGTCCTCACCTCACCTACTAGATCTAACACGTGGATCATTAAAGCCATCTGTTAGAGAGAGAGAGCTTTTGGCGGGAGTCTTCCCTCCACGCGTCGGAGCGAATCAGTGTGGGGTCCACTCCATCAGATTCCCTGCTACATAAAGGGAATTCTCTGAGACCAAGAAAAGAAGAAGGAATGAACTAAGAATGAAGAAGATAGAAGACGTGGATACCAGGCTAGATCAGACCAGAAAAATGAAAGGAGGAGAACTGAGAGTGAGAGATAGATAGAAAGAGAGGGCTGAGAGGAGCTCGAAGCTTCTGATAAAGAATTGAAGAAGTGAGAGTTAGTTGCAGATAGAAGGAGAAGGCTCGAGTTCAAAACAGAGTGCCATAGAGAAGAAGAGGAGAAGAAGAAAGATCCGTTCCAGTCACAATCTCTAGATCAGATCTAGAATCGTGTGCTCATCTGTGAGCTATATGGTTTTCATCACTACATCTGATTCTTATTTTCAGCTGTTCGTTTGTTTTCCTTATCATTTTTGTATAAGCTGTGAGCCATCGGAGCAAGCTGTGATGCTCAAAGGCGGAGAAGTGTTCCTTGGTCAGCAAGTTGTAATGCTCAGCTGTTAAGCAAGGTGTGTTGCTTAGCGGTTCAAGCTGTGAGTCAGCAGAAGCCACACTCAGGTTCGAGTGTGGGGTGGATGTAGGTCTCAAGGTTAAGACTGAACCACCTAAAAATCTCTTATCCATTATGTAATTGTTCTTTTGAGTATGTGCTTCGGTAGATGAATGATTAGGAACGCTGTTAGTAGGATTCAATTGTGATTGCAAGACCACTCATATGATCTGAGTGATTCATCAATCAACTATGTATATCAAAAGGCATGCCATGAAGGATTGGTCAGGCCTATCTGGAATGACATCTCTTGCGTGAGGAGATCCTTGATCCAACCTCTGCCAAGTACTACATTTAATTGATTGAGCACTTCCCTCATCAGAGTAATACTTGTTGGTGTTTATACTGCTAGCAGAATCGTGATAGTTCCTTAGATCTGTCAAGAGTAGGTTTAAAATTTAAATCTTGGGCCACGATGGTGAAGGAGATGGCAAAGGCGGTGGAGATGGTGGAGGTGATGGAGGTAATGGCGGTGGAGACAAAGATGATGGTGATGAAGGGGATGGCGGTGGAGATGCAGGTGATAGTGATGGCAATGGAGATGGTGAGGATGGTGATAAAGGTGATGGGGGTAGTGGGCATGGAGGTGTAGAGGGTGAAGAGGGTGGTCGTGGTGCCCACCATCGACGTATCGATACAACGCGTCGAGCGGTGTTAAGGATAGAAGTAGTGGAAGTGGTGATGGGAGAAGAAGGGGAGGCACTAGCCTGAGCAAGGGATTTGGTAGGCGGCGGTGATGGAGATGATATAGGAGATGGCGATGATGGTATAGATAACGGAGCAGGTGATGGAGCAGGTGCATCGCTAGAGGAGGGATCACAAGGGTGCCCCTGGCCTTGTAGGGATGGAGAGAGCTGCTTGGGTGGTGCCTGCTGCTGCTGTTCGTTGTGAAGATTTAAAATAACTTTATGCATGGCGGCCCAATCGATCCACTCCTTATCTTCCGAATCATAAACAAACTCTCAGAATTTAGGGCAATCTTCAACCAAATGCCTCGGCTGGCGGTGACAATCACAAAATTGGAGGAAATTCCCAACCATGGGTCGATAGGGCACAACTGGAGGGAGCTGTAACGTGTGAGTGACCATCAAAGCCCTGAAAATATTTGAAAAATACTCTGGCAATGGAGAATGAGGAACTTGCTTGGGGCAAGGGGGATGTCAAGGGGTATGAAGAGGTGATGGAGAAAGTTGTAGCGACTGCGTAGGCAAAGGAGTGTGACTAGTGGAGGGACTAGGCAATGGTACAAAAGCGGGAATGTAGTGGACGGCATCTACCTGCTCGGGGTGGGGTGTTTCCCTGACTGGTGGCAGAGGCACATGTGGGTATGCGGAGGCAGAAGGCTGACTCATGGGGGGTTGGTATGTGGGAGTCCGATATGCGGAGGTGTATGTGGGGTAAGGCTGACTCATGGATGGCTGATGCATGAGAGCGTAGGGTTGGCTTGTGGAGGGTGAGGTGTAAGTGGATGGGGATGGTGGAGACTCAAGGTCAAGGGAACCTTGGATTTGTTAGCAAATGAAGCGGGCTCGGTTGTATAGTCATTACCAGGACGTGATGTCATTGAGGGCTAAGATAAAGCGGTATTCTGGCGTTGTATTGGATATAAGCATCTTAATCAACTACTGCTCCGGAATGTGCCCCGGGACTTGTGCGGCAAGGTGATGTCAGTGGTCAACAAATGTTCAAAAATCCTCTTCGGGTTTCATCATCTCATGGGCCATATCCACCATAGAATACTTTGGCCCAACCTGGTCCTGATACTATTTAATAAACATGTCTTGCACGGCTTGAAAATTCACAACTTGCTCTTGCGGAAGAGAGAAGAACCAATCCCGAGTCGGGCCTTCCAAAGATAGACCAAATAGATAGGCCATCAAGCGCTGGTCGTGTCAAAACTGGGCCGACTCATAAATAAACTCCTTCAAGTGCACATACGGGTCACCAACTCCACCATAGCGATGATATGCGGGAATTTGGGAAGATGGCGGAAGCCGAAGATCTTGAAAGGCGAATGGAACACTTAAGGAGGATTTGGGATCAATTCGGCGCTGGAGTTCATCAAGCTGGCGCTAGGTTTGAGCAACCATCTCTTGAGTAGGGAGACCGAGAAGGATATGGACCAGCTTGAGCAAGATGTTGTGAATCCAAACCAGGATGATGGTAATAGGCCGGATCAGAGGATCCGGGCTGAGAAGAATATGGGCCCATTCCGAGAGTGGAAGGATGTGCGGGCCTGGAAGAGACGTTGGCATATGGACCGATTGGGCCGACAGCTTAAGCAGAAGAATGAGGCCCGTTAAGATAGAATTGATTATTGGAAATCGGGCCAACTTCGTGGGAAGAAGAAGGAGGCCCATGAAGATAAGATGGTCCATTATGAGAAGAAGGCCCATTAAGATGATTTGTGATGAGGCGTCGGGCCTGGGCCGGGTCCATTTGGCGAACAAGGCTTAATAGATGGGCCATGAGATTAGCCTGTTCTTTAGACGGGTCAGAAAGATCATGGGAAGATGGGCCTGTGTGGGAAGAAGATTTCACGTGAGACGAAGAAGAAAATGAGGAAGAAGGATGACTTAAGGAGTTGGAATGATGCTCCATGAGGGCAAATGGAGACTTAATATAAAGAGAAAAGTAATGGGCTTAATGGGCTTGAGGACCAGAGGGGACTGACCCACTAATGCAAAGACCAATGGACAAGGGACAATGGGCTAGACAATGGACACACAAACTAGGCTGACCTAAGTGGGCCTAAAAATAACAAGTCATGTGGATGCAACACAAAACACCACTAATGGGCAATTTGAACTAGTTTTCCCTGCTTCTGTGCGTGGTTTGGTGCTCGATCGGGTGAGATCGGGCCAGTTTAGGCAAAATCGTTATTTTGGGGGTTTGTAGGGTTCACCAGAAAATGGTGACGGTTTGCTGTATAATTACTGTCAAAATGACCGTCGGGATATCAGGATACCGTACCCGCCAGTTTCATGTCGATTGGTCGTCATTCGAGGCCGGTAGGAGTCCGGGAATCTCGGTGACTCGTTTAGGGTCGATTCACTGGAATCGTCCCGATCTCGAAGTTTGATGCGTGCATGTAGCATTTTTAGCTCCCAGATGTCTTCTGTCGTCCTGTGGCTTTGTTTCCCCTGCGCTTCGGCATGAATGGGGCGTGGATCGGGCCGATTCAGCTTTTCCACTATTTTACTCGTCAGACCGGTGTGGCGGTCGTACCAGAGACCATCACAGTCTCTGATGGTCCTACGATAGACCGTTACACGCCCTGATGGTCCTACGATAGACCGTTACACGCCTTAGGGCGTGTTGGTCAGTTGTGGCTGTGGAAGTGTGATGGTCCAATATTGGAGAGTCGCAGTCCTCTAACACGCCTATGGTGGAGCGTTACAGCCTGGTCATTTCTCGAAGTGTCGATCAGTTGGCTCTGACGGATCACTCCTTGTGCGTCAGAATACTGTGGCGCATCTTCTTTGGATCGTCACAGTGTGTTTGACCAAGTTTGACTGGCTATGTCAGTTGGCTCTAACGGCCCAACCCCCATGCGCCAGGGTACTGTAACGCGTCCATATTGGACCGTTACATGCTGTTCGTCCGAGTGTATATTTTAGGCCTGTTCACCCTGACGGCCCAATCTGGGTGCGTCAGAGCGTGTAACGTGCCTATAGTAGGCTGTTACAGTCCTGTTGGCCGTGATGGCTGGTTCTGTTCTGTGTTCGTCCGTGCGTTGGTCTGTCTTAGGTTCTATACTAGGGCAGTGTCTGTAACGGCTCTTTCCTCCACCGTCACATCCGTGTGGCGTGCCTTTATTAGACCGCCATAGTCCTATATCCTCTAGAGTGTAACGGCTCATCCTTAGACCATCGCCTCTGTGTAGCGGTCTAAAGGTGGAGCGTTACAGCCCTAGAGTCCTACTTTTCGCTGTCTTAGTTTCTGATTGTCTTGGCTTGTCCTTGTGGTCCGCCCGCTTTTCCGTGGGTGTCTCTTGACATCCTATGAGAGCTAAGACTACATTATAAGGCAGACAGGAGTCTTCTTGCTTGTGGTAGGATTCTCTTTCCTACTGTTGAGTCATCATTGTCTGGTTCTGGTCAACCCGGGGTCACCCAATGGTTGACAGGTAACCATGTGTGTGTCTCGACGGTTCTGTCCAGTTCGAGACATGGTTCTAGCTGCAGTGAGGTATCATCTTATCTCGTTCTACATGTCCAGGTGTGCTGAGGGTTCTCGGTGTTCCCTCAGGTCTCCGCGTGTCATTTTCTTCGACAGCATCATTTTCCCTGGCTTAGAATTAGACCGATTGGCGGCTTGTTCCACTATTAGTGACGATCTTGCCTCCGAGTCGTCTGACTCAAGGATCGTTACGTGAGTAGGTCTAGTTACCTTGTCCTAAGTCTGTCGGCAGTGGCTGTACTACCATTAGTGCTTTTTAGTACTGGTGACAGTGCATGATTAGCCTGTCTGTACTTTAGCACTCGTGTTTTGAGTCTCAGTGTCTTGTGAGCCTTCACTAGTCGTAGCCTTACATCACGTTACGGCGTGACGGCTCTTATAGCGGGGCACTTTCTCGATTTACAGTTCTTAAGCTAGTTCTATGGGCCCCCGGTCCAACTGTAGCGTCCTTTGGAGGGGGAATACTTGCTAGAGGCCTGGCTTAGGTAGTGGGCCAGTGTATGCACACGTGGTCAGGGGCTTTGGACTTATGTCGACGGGCGTGACCCTGACTAGTCACTCGTTACTGTAGTTCCGTTCTGGTTCAACGTGTACCTCAGTCTCTGCCGTCCTAAGGCGCCCGTAGGGAGGTACTTGTGGCGCAGTGTAATATGTCAGTGGACGCACCTGGCTGTTCTTCTAGTGAAAGGCACTCCAGTCACGTGGCATGTGACTCTTCACGTTTCTTGTGCGTCGTGACCCTCTGGGTTGGCCCTCTCGTGGCTATACTCGCGGCCAGTGTCCTATCATATGCATGACGTTCTGGACATGTGTGGGTCAGCATGCACGACATTCTAGTCATGTCGTCTAGATCTACGTCTGTCTAGGTTTTTCCAAGTTGTTTGTCTGTTTTGCAGGTCCCTTGCAGTGTCGACAGATCGGCAACTCCTGACTTCGTCAGCTCAGAGTCGCCTTCCTGTTGCTGCTTGGAGTAGTTTGGGGTGCCGAGGTTAGTTCGGCAGCCGCTTGTCTGGTACGGCTTCCTCCCCCTCTTCCTGTTGATTCTCAGTTCTTCCAGAGAAGGGCACTGCCGGAGCCACATTGTGATCTGCTCCGGGCTGCTTGACGCGATCCAAAGCCTCTTGGGGGAAACGTGGCCCAGGTGGAGGAGCTCCGGGCAGTTGTAGATGTACAATTCCTCAAGTGCCGTTGACGGTGTCACATCAGAGCCGCCACCACCACCACCATCATGATCAATAATACCATCAGAGCATCGCATCCATCCGGGTAGATGAGTCAACCCCACAGAGAAAATCTTGAGAACGTCTAGTGTGGGAGGGAGCGGCGGCAACTCCTTCAGCTTCATACAGTCGCAAATAACGAGTTTGCGGAGTCGAGGAAGTAACAACAACGGCTGCTGGTGGGGTGGTGCCTCCCACTCCTCCCACTCGGACATGAGCACAAACTCCAGCTCCTCCAGCGACGGGAACCCCGGCTGCACTCGGGCCCCTCCTCCAGCTCCATAGAACCGAGGACCTATTCGTCTCACTGCCGACATCCATTGGATTTTTAGGATCTTGAGGCAGGGCAGTTGACCGAGAGGTGGCAGGACCTCCCAGTTCTTGCAATTCATGAGTTCAACTCTTTGCAGCAGCTGGAAGGTGGTGGAGGCCGAGGCCCATGATGGACCCTCCATCCATCTCGGAGAGCTGATCCCCCCGTAGTTTCTGACAATCAGTTCCCTGATGCTGTTCACAGGTTGCAGGGCATCGGCGACTTCCTGATCGTGCAACCACGACGGATCTTGATACGGCCGGTCGCCGCTCCACTTCAGTTCCAACACATCCAGATGCACTTTGTCTTCTAGTCTCGCTTGAAGGGCCTCGTCCATGCTCGTGACATCCTCCAGACGCCGGATTCGAAGTTGTCGGAGCATGCCCATATGCGCCAACTCCTTCAGCTTACCTCCGGTAACAATTAATTCCTGGAGAGCCGTCAATTTCCCAAGATGTTGGATGGTGGATACCAGTTCATCATCGTCTACCACCAAATGACGCAAGTTGACCAGTGCGCTCATATTGCGTGGCAAAGAGCCAAGCGATCTGCAACCTGAGAGTCTAAGAACCTGCATATGCATGTGCATGTGTGATATACATCAAGAATATATGGTTGAATGAGATATTTTAACAGAATACTAATTAATAAATGGCAATGCATGTGCAAGTGTGATGTCAAGAATTAGTTGGAATTGAAGAGAAAGAAATCTTTAACAAGGTTGTGCTCATCGAAACTGTCTAGTGTACTCTAAACAATTACAATATCTTAAGAGCATATATGTAAAGACAATTATGAATTGAAAAAGATGCCAGTCTCATCAAAAGCATTGATTTTCGGAGCATATATATTTGTATGTTTGAGAGCTACGTTTCTTGTAATTAAGTTCATCACACAAAATTTGCAAAATGTTGATCAAGCCTGAACTATGCTAGCTTCCACTTGACTCTGCTCATTCATATTCTTATCGCCATACTAATTAAACAAGCAAAGAGCATGCATCATATCCCCTATATATATATATACCCACACACATATATATATATATGTCCAAAATTAATAGATGCGGCTGTTAGTTTAGCATTATTACCTGCAGGTTATGAAGGTTGCATATGGATTTGGGCAACATGGTAATGAGGGTGCTCGAAAGATCAACATAACGGAGATGTTTTAAAGTGCCAATTGATTTTGGCAACTCCTTAATCTTGCACCTGCGTAGACTCAGAACACGCAGCCATTTGAACTTCATAAACAAACCATCAAGATGTACGTTCAAGTCAACGGGGCGCAAGAATAGAAGGGTCCGCAGCTTGCATAGTTCGTCCAGCCTCATAGGATCAAAACTATCAGTAACAACTGACACATGATGAACTGTTTCAGGTATTCTCTCATTTCTGTCATTTTGCACCAACTTAAAGCTATCATCCTGAGAAACTGACTCAGCCAGGTCATGTATTAGATCGTGCATTACAAAGTCCTCTCCTCTACTCTGTTCAAAGAAAGATGCATGCAATAAATCATCAAAGTTTTCATTCATGTTACTCTGATCTGTAGGGGAGCCTTTCAGAACATGGATGAAATTTTGGGCCGTCCGCAGTTGGACTAGCTCATCTTTAGAGAAGCTATAATCTTTAGGGAAAAGGGAGCAATATGCAAACCATTGCTTTAGATGTCTGGGTAATTGATCATATGTGACGACCCGGATCCCTGATACTGGATATACCCGATAGTATTATCGAATACACCCGATATCGCTTGGAACCCGTGAAGCCTCCCAAGAGCTGTAAAGCTCTGAAGGGATAAAAGGATTGTCATGTAGTACATTGAAGCCACAGAGATATAATAGTAAGTAATTAAATTTCATTAGATTGGTTTGCTAAAGTAGCAGAAATAAAATTACTTTTTAATTACTCGGCTCCCTGAACTACTCCAAGCAATGACAGAAGGGCAGACTCTGATCTGACGAAGTCAGGAGCTGTCGATCCGCCGACAAGATTCCAGGCCTAAAGCGAAGACCTGCAAGAACAACAAGAAAACCTAGGAAAACCTAGACAGATGACAGATAACACGACTACCACGTCGTGCACACTACCCCACACACGACCGAAACGTCGTGTAGGCGGCAGACACTGACCTCGGGAAAGGCCACGAGAGGGCTAACCCAGGAGGTCATGACGCACAAGAAACGCGAAGAGAACCACGAAGAGTCACGTGCCACGTGACTAGAGTACCCATCACTAGAAGAACAGCCAGCTACTTCCACTGACGTCTTATGCTGCGCTTACTAGCGTCTTGTCCGCGTACCTTACCACAAGGACTAGGCCGAGACCAAGACACAGCCAGAACCAGAACAGTACTATAACGCGAGTGACTAGTTAGGGTCACATCTAACGACGCCACTCCAAAGCCCCTGACCACGTGTGCACGCACTGGCCCACTGCCTAAGCCAGGCCTCTAGCTAGTATTCCCCCTCCGAAGGACGCTATGGTTGGACTGGGGGCCCATGGAGCTAGCTTAAGAACCATAAACCGGGAAAGTGCCCCGCTACAAGAGCCGTCACGCCGAAGCGTGCCACAAGGCTATGACTAGTGGAGGCTCACAAGACACAGAGACTCAAAACACGAGTGCTGAAGTTCAGACAGGCTAATCATGCACTGTCACCCATACTCCAAAGCACCAATGGCAGCACAAGAAACTGCTAACAGACTCAAGACAAGACGGCTAGACCTACTCACGTAACGATCCTTGAGTCTTACGACTCGGAGGTAAGATCGCCACAGACAGCGGAACAAGTCGCCAATCAGTCTACTCCTTAGCCAAAGGAAACAGTGCTCCACAGGAAACTACTCACGGAGACCCGAGGGGACACCAAGAACCCTCAGCACACCTGGACACACAACCGAGGTAGAACAGTACCCCGAGGCATCCATAACACTGTCTCAAGCTGGACAGAACTATCGAGACACAGACAAGGTCACCTGTCAACCCCTGGTCTCACCGGGTTGACCGGAACCAGACACGACACACACAACAATACACAAGCAGAGAAGACAACACTCTGGGTAAAGCGAACCACCACTCAACCGCTAGGTGAACCTAACAGTCAAGGGACAGCCACTATGCGACCAGAGACAAGGACACTGGCAGTTCCAGATTTAGTCGTTAGGGAACTGTCGCAGTTAGGGAAAAGACCGCACCCAGTCGCCTGAACTGACCAATCCAGAAACCACCGACACACAGACACCGCCCTAGAACACAAACCTAAGATAGACCAACACACGAACAGGCACAGAACAGAACACCGGCCATCATGGCCACAACAGGACTGTAACGCGCCACCATAGGGGCGTTACCTGCTCTAACGCGCCAAGGGTGGGGCGTCAGGGCAACCAGGCCTAAAGCTACAATGCGGACAACGTAACACACCAAGCCAGGCGCGCTACACTACCTAACGCACCAAGAGAGGGGCGTCAGGGCCAACAGGCCTAAAGCCTAACACGAACAATGTAACGCACCAGTCTAGGGGCGTTACACAACCTGACGCACAAGGGGAGGTCCATCAGGGCTAACCGATCAACACGATCTTCGAGGCAGACACGGCCTTCGGGGAACTGACAGCCAGTCCTCGAAAACCACCAGAACGTAACGCACCACCATAGGGGCATTACAGTCATGTGACGGTCTAGTATTTGTCCGTTACACGACCCCAGCCTCGAAGGACCCAAAATGACTAACGGTTGTGGCGGTCTATTGTAGGACCGTCACACAGTGCGATGGTCTCTGGTAGGACCGTTACACCGAACCAGCGAGCAAAATAGTGTAATGGCCGAATCGGCCCGTTCCTCGCCCCATTCACGCCGAAGCACAGGGGAAACAAAGCCTTACGACCACAGAAGACATCTGGAAGCTAAAAATGGCACATGCACACATCCGATCGCAAAAATGGGGCAATTCTGACGAATCTACCCAAATCGGGTCACTAGGATTCCCGAACTCCTACCGGCCCCAAATGACAACCGATCGACATGAAACTGGCGGGTATGGGATCCTAACATCCCGACGGTCATTTTGACAGTAATTATACTGCAAATCTTCACCATTTCTGGCAAACCCTACAAACCCAAAAAATAACAATTTCCCCTAAACTGGCCCGATCTCACTCGATAGGGCACCAAACCGCGCATAGAGACAGAGGAAACATGTAGAACGAAGTGGCGATGTCACGCCCCGTGTGCGAAAAGAACCCGGAGTGCGTGACGAGTTTATATCGATCATGTCAATCAGAGCGTTAGTGTATTCGACACAAAGATAGAGTGCCCTCTGCTGCCTCCTATCCCATCGTTCGAGGAGTTTGAGGTTGGTCAGGCTGAACCAAGCCAACCCGCAGGTGAGATTTTTCTTGTTAAGAGTGTCCTTCAGGATTTATCCTCGTCTTAGCATGGGCTATTCACACCCAGATATCATTTCTATTCATCAGCTAGGGAGGAGCCCCCGCCTTCACCAATCCCCGCTGTAGGTGAGGCCTGGGTCGGGTCAGAGCCACCATCCACTCCCACCCGTCTGCCCAGGGCTGCTGGAGAGCCTCAAGAGAGGTCTCCCGTGGAGAAGGCGCTTGTCGCTGCCAAGGTGGCTGCACGGCAGGAGGTCGAGCGGAAGAGGGCGGAGGTTTTCTGGACGACTTCAGCTTCCCCTCCTCCATCAGTTCCCTCCTTCGCGAAGTTTGCCACGCCCCGGGCCGAGCCGGGTCCTCCTACAGGTGAGACCTTTGGATGCCGATGCTTTTCAGGGTCCAGCCACTTCCCCGGGGAAATTCTTGATACATACATGATGCACGTGTTTCCTTCTTCCAATCGGAGCGGAAGGGGTGCGTTCTATGAGGATCTCTGGCGAGGCAATCAGTCTGCAGGAGCTAAAGCAGAGGAGAGCCGAGGCCGAGAAGTTCATGGCTGCATTCGCGGTCGCTCAGGCCGAGCCCAGCCAACCCATAGGTTAGATTTTTTTGGCTGGCGGTTCCGCCTAACACCTTCCGCCTCGTGAGATAAGGGCTTTTACATGGGTTTCTTCTTTTAGTCCCTATGGAGGAGCTAGTACCTGCTCCTGCTCTGGACGTGGGCGAAGTCGCCGCACCTAGGGTTGTACCCTCCGTAGAAGAGACAATCTCCCGACCGCCTCCGGCCGCGAGGACCGAACAGGGTAATTCTTTCCACTGGCGCGGCTGACGTGATTTCTTTTTTTCCTTTCATTCGTTGGGAGCCCGAGGACTTTCATCTAACCCAAATGCTTCTTCATTTGGCAGCTCCCCTCGCACCCCTTCCCGAATGAGTGCAGGCCTGGAAAATCCCCGAGCCGACGAAGGCATACAAGAGGAGGAGGCTGAAGTCTGGGAAGTCACCGTCGCCTAGTCCGCGCGAGGAAGCGGCGGTCGATTCTGAAGCGAGAGCCTCCTCTCCGACAAGGGAGGAGCCTACCCCGACCCAGTCTTCCTCAGGCGAGAAGGTAGACTACGACTACTCCTCTGACGAGGCGGCTTCGGGTGAGGATTTTGTAAGTGTGGGCCCGTTTTATATGGGGCCCTCCCTTTGTGGCCGGCTTTCGGCCCTCTGTCTCTTATCATTGGCTTAACTTTTAGGAGTAGATCCAACCGGAGACCGTGGAGGCGCCCATTCCGGATGTACCCGTAGAACGATCTGGGGGAGGTGATGCCGGCCTGGGGAAGCTGGCGGCCTTATTCGAGGTCCTGCGGCAAGAAGCGGCCATGGGGACCACAACGCCGACCGGTGTGACCTTGGAGGAGGGAGAAATAGCACCGAATGGCAACATAGTCCTGGTGGCCAAGGTAAATGTGGGACCCCCGGGACCCCTATTCCCATTTTCTCGAGATTCGGGGTAGCGTGTCTTGATCGATGGAAGGGTAACCCCTCCTTTTCTATGTTTCAGGAGGAAGCAAGGCCCTCAGAGGCACGTGCCACTAAAACCCGCAAGGCCATTGCAAAGCGGAGGGAAGCAGCGGCCCCTGCAGAGGTAGGTGAGCCGCAGCTACTCTCAGCGTCGGAGGTGGAGCGCTTGGTGTCATTCCTGTAGTCGGGGAGCGGATTGAAACTCATGGTTCCTCTTCCACCTCCCCGACTGCTCATGACACCGGAGGAGGGCCGTCTCCTAGGGAAGATGCTCTCTAGCCTTACGGTTCACGGGGAGGAGGGAGCATCAGCGGAAGAGGTGGCCGAGCCTTCTGGAGTGGCGCCCGATTCAGCTCCGCTTCCCGCCCTTCCTCCAACCGAGAGCAGGGTGGAGCAACCCCTCGTGATGGCGGAGCCAGGCGTTTCAGTCGTAGCTCTACTGGCTCCTTTGGCGATGACCAGCCAGGAGTCGTCTGTCAGAGTTGGGCGCCCAAGCGACCTGGCCGTTAGTATCCTGTCCTCTTCGGGCACGGTGGACGCGGATCTGTGGGTGGCCGTGGACAGTTTGGTTGAGTTCGACCCTCCAGCCGTGCCCTCCATCGGCCACGTCACCTCAGACGTGTCGGTCTGACAGATGCTGTTGGTCTTGCAGTCGATGATCTTTGCCGACCCTTCCCTCACATACCGGGGGGTACACAGCTGATAAGTGTCTATTTTCTATGATAATTCATTGCATACACATTATTTTATGTGCATATAATTAAGTAATTATGCATATTTCGTAGTTACTCTCAACTTCGCATATAAATTGGGTCTTTTCACATAAAAAACATCTACTTCTTTTGCTGGCAGGACTGTCCAGGGAGACCTTTTGTCCTGTGAGATCTCAGTGGCAGAGCATTTGATTGGTTGGAGGCAAAAGGCTATGTACCAGGAAAGGTGATTACTCCCAGAAATGGTAACCTACTTTTCCATTGATCAAAAGGACTAATATAGTAAGCTAATAATGATAAGGATGGTTGACTGACCAAGGACACCTTTTCAGCCCTCAAAAAATATGTTTTTTTGGCATTTGTAGTTCCTATTTTTGCTCTCTAGATCCTTTTCTAAAAAAGCTGCAGGTTTGCTAAAACAGGCGCTTGGGAGCCACTCACTAAGGCATTTCATCAAACAACATGCATGTTCATCAGCCTGGGTCTCTACATGTGCATAGACCCTCAATATGCATAGACCTATATATGCTCAGACTTGGATGCATCATATGCATAGACCCTAGACATGCACAGACCTATATGTGCACAGACCCAGATGTGCCATGTGCGCAGACCCTGTGTATGCAGGATACAACATGTGCATCGACCTTAATGTGCAAGACAAAACATGTGCACAGACCCTTCTGATGTTGAAGGCAAACATGCACAGACCTAAATGTGTTGAAGGGAAACATGCACAGACCCTTTTATGACTTAGATGCAAATGGGCACTGACCTTCATGTGCTGTCTCACAAAATGTGCACCGACCTTGTATGCTTATATGCAGACATGCATCGACCTTGTGCGCTTATATGCAGACATGCACCGACCTTATAGCAGTGATGGCAAAACATGCATCGACCTTTTGGTAGTGATGGCAAAATATGCATCGACCTTCCGACAGTGATGGCAAAACATGCATCGACCTGGTATGCAACCATTCTGAACATGCATCGACCTTAGCTGCAACAAGAGGAGTGTGCATCGACCTGATAATGCTATAATGCAAATGAGCACAGACTTGGTTATGCAAATGTGCATAGACCTTGCATGCAATGGTGCAAATGTGCACCGACCTTGCTGGGCGCAAATGTAAATGTGCATTGACCTTCTTGACCAACATGCAAATGTATACAGACCTTGTTATGCAAAATGCTAAATGTGCACAGACCTCACATGAAGGAATAGGAATGTGCATCGACCTTCTATGAAGGAATAGGAATGTGCACCGATGTTACAATCACATGTGCACAGACATTGGTTTGAACTTTAGTCATGTGCATCGACCTGAGTTTAGCATGTGCACCGACCTTCTAACGTGCTAGCATGAGGTGCATCGACCTTGGGCATGTGCATCGACCTGATATGTGCACCGACCTGATTATGCATGATAGCCTATATGCATCGGCCTTTATGTCACAAACAGAAATGTGCATCGACCTTACCTGACAAGGAGAAGGTATATGCACTGACCTGTATGCTTCAGTCTTGGTTGTGCATTTACCTTACCTGTCAGAGAGCTGACTCACAGTTTGATCAATTGACCTGTTGCCTATTCTTGAACAGTGGCATTGACCTGCATTGACTTATGTTGACCTTTACAGTCGATTGCCTCGATTTTTATGCACTTGATGTGGGACAGACAGAGGGGCCGACTCTAAGTGATGCGAACCTCGAACTCTAAGTGTGATGCGACCAGCAACCCACAAATGGAAGAGGCACTTTGGCCGACACTAAGAGTTCCTATGGGCTATACGTCGCAAATAGAAACGCAATCTCACTCATCATCCTAATGCGAGGGATAGCGTGGATCCGCGCGGTTGAGAAACCTGCAGAGTCAAGGATGGTCGACTCACTTTCATGCTCGGATCGAGTCACGGGATGGGTTCACTCTCTTACTCACAGCGGTGACATGGACTCACGAGCTAGAATTCCTAATGCACTCTGACAGCGGCATATGATCATATACTAGGAAAGCAATGCCAAGAAGTTAAGACCGTTACCGCCACACACTCGGCGTGGGGAAGACAACCCTGGCCAAAGTCGCACTCCCGGTTAAACAAATTTATAGAGTTACAAACTTTAAACCCACTCCACGCGAGGTAACAGGTTACATGTAAGGGCCCGGGAGTGTCGACATTGGGTTGGCGGGCAGCATCTTGGGATCGCTCCGTCGAAAATTGCGGCTCAGTGCTGTCTGGACGGCACGTTCCATTGGTTGGTGGGGTCCACACACTGCTCGGCCCACCAGACCTGACAGGATCGGTCCCGTTGCGAAGAGGACACTTGGAGGGGTGATCCCCCTGGATGGCAGTTGGACTGGAACATCGAGACGGGGGGCGGGCGGCTCCGACCGTCAAGTTGGAGCTTGCTGTCCACGGATCTGGACTTCTGTTTCAGACCCGCGCACTCCAGCGACGAAGCTTGCTGCGATCGGTGCCGATGTCGGATCGGCGCGAAATCAGTGCCATTGGAAAGCTGAATTTTTCCACAAATTTAGAAATTTTCTATCCCTCTCTAAAAATTCCTTCAAACCCCAATTTCTTGTTTGTCCTCAATTTTTCAGGCCCAACCCCTGTCCACTAGAAAATCCACCAAAAATCCATACCTCTATAAACATCCACAAACCAAATACCTTCGTTTTCCTGACTCCCATAGATACAACTTTTGTGAAGAGCTCAACACCCAGATCTGCCACTACACCCTCGGTCAACTCATGTTCTTAGTCAAGTCTGGTTCTGCCCTACCCGATCTGGTTCTGTGAACCAGCATCTTGAAAATTCTGCAAAGGCCATCTCTGAGATGTTATGAAATTCTGAACAACCTGAGATTGTAGCTCTTCGAAATATCTTTCCAATGCTATCAACCTCGCATCATTCTGATGTTGGGGCTGATTGCAGAAGCAGTTTTCACTGGGTCGTGCACTGTAAAATAGCAAGTTACAGCTCGTGGACAGCAAACCCAACGCTTGAAGACCGGAGCCTCCTCTCCTCCCACGAGGCAAACCAGCATGCCGCCTTCTGAGGGAGCATCCCTCCAGATGCCCCCGCCATAGCGGTGTCACTCCGGGCCCACTCGGCCCCACTGAGTACGTGGGCCCCACAACCAGCAGCTAGCGTCTTCCAGATGGCACCGACAGAGCGGATCAAAGTGTTGCCCGTGAACCCAAGAACGGTCCTCTCGGGCCCGCTGTAGCCCTTTGCCTCCCTACGTGGAGTAGGAAAATAGTTCATTGCTGTAATATTGTGTAATTAATCTTCACCGGGAGTTACCGACTTGGCCAGGATCATCTTCCCCACGCCCCGAGCGTGGAGGTACACTCGGCACCCCCTTGTAGTCGTACTTACTTTCTTAGTATATGCTTGTTTGCCGCTACTAGAGAGCATGTGTTAGGACCATTAGCTCGATATATTCATTTCACCGTTGCGAGAGAGAGTGAACCGTCCCGTGACCTGACCCGGGCACGAGAGTTGTGAGTTGGCCACCCTTGACTCGTTGTCAGTTTCTCAACCGTGCAGGTCTGGACGCTTCCCTCGCTAGGGACGAGTGCAAGCTTGCTAGAGTCCCAAGTTGCATATCCAACTCAGCGTCGAGTCCGCGTCTTCGTCCCGCATCACCACCACAATGACAACTCGGGATCCTCTATCCCGGCAATCCTTTGCAACTCCGTAGGCTCCGATCCTCAACACCTCGAAAATCACAACACCAGCTGTAAATTCTTACAAACACCGCCCAACTGGCACTCATCCTTCTGGAGTAGTGCCAACACACTCTTACACATCAGGGAATGGGCAACCCTTCTCACTGGCAACTACCCTGCCAACATACAGAACGTGTCTCACGCGGATTTCATGGCACACGAAGGCCAACCAACCCAGACACATGATGCAAGATGACGAACCTTAACCCGATGTGATCTCCTCCAACCAAGGGAAAAACTCAATACTCCTCCAACCAATGGAAGGGTACTCGTGCTCGACCTAACCTCGAACCTTGCACATGCTGGGAATAGCACCTTCCAGTGTCAAAAAATCCATCACTTCCATCAGGTCGACACCTCCAACACACTCACCAAGTGTCTTGTTGGACCACGATCACAACATCTCTCAATGCACCACCGCTGCAATTCCTCGAACCACAACACGCCATGCCAAGAGCCGCGATGCGAGCCATAATCGACAACCGCCAACGCTCATCCTCGAGTCTCGAACTTGCCACGGAACCTTCACACCTCGAGCCAATTCCAAGGTGAACACAACCCATTCGCACACAAGAGTGCAGGAGCAAGAACTTACTGGGACGCCTCTACCCAATCCTACCTCGAAATCCGTAAAAATGGGACCGACACGTCACTCCTGACGTCACAGAACATGACAAGGACATCGGGCTCGACCATCAGCAGCTCAACTAAACATCCTCCGCTCGCCCGAGCACAATTCTCTATTAGAACACCCGCTCTGTCACCTCGAACCATGGTCTCAATGCCTCAGGGGCTAGACAAACCTGGAATAGGAATGGCCCGAATGAGAATAACTCCCTCGGAGCATACTCACGGCCACTTAACCACTGACAATCCTCACCAGCCACCTGACCTCACTGTAGTTTCCCCAAACACAGCACCGTAGTAATGCACTTGTCGGCAACCTCTGCCCAACGCAGCATAGCCGGGGCTACCATCGATGAGGGAGAAGGCTCTCGACCTCGATCCTTAGACCCCACGCCAACACTCCGATGACGACAACAAGCACCTTCACAGTGCCAATGCCACGCACTTACTCTCTCTCACGTGAGAAACTAAGTGAAAAACAAATATGAAACCCTATGCCAACTGCCGACTGTACTGGACCTTATGGACTCTGATCACTACAAATATCTCGAATTCCCATGTACTTCATGCAGTAGATCCCCATCATCCCTGCTCGCCCACCTCCACACAGCCACCTATCGCCCCTATACGTCCCTCTTTCACTGTTCATACACCTGTAGCCCTACGCCCCTCACTCTGCAGATCCTCATCCCCTTCACCCTGCAGATCATGCCCCCACCTGCAGACCAAGTCCACCTTCTGCTATTCGTGTCGTGCACCCATCGATCATAGCACTACAAGATGGACTCTTCCTTGCTTTTCACGCCAGTCGCATCTCACCTCATTAACTCTAAAGCATGTTGTGCCACAGTCCCATGCAAGAAGAACCACCGACGGCCCCAACTATCTTTGTCAATGCCGCCTTCGGGCTGCCCTACATGCAAGCATGCTGCCAACGTTGTGACCTCAATCTCCAACATTCACCAGCTGCCTTCCTTTCCATGCTCCTAGATCTGCGAAGGAGCCTCGCCGCAGATCGCCCGACTAGCCACAACACCGCCCTGCCCAACTCCCCATAGACTAGCAGTCGCATAGCCCTTGTGCGCCATCAACTACATCATTGCCTGACCACTCTCTGGCTGACAGTTTGACCCCTCCAACCTTGTCTAACATCATCCCCGCTCCCACCACCGGATGATGTCTTGCCCGAGGGGCCATCCTTCGCTGAAGGTGACCCTACCAATTCAATGTTAGGCATGATATGACCAGTATAATTGAAGCATGAAAGCACAAAACTGCAAGAAAACATGTCTTACCACTAGACCCATACGGTATGGCAGGAATGAAAACAAGCTGCCCTAGTTTCAAGCCAACTACCCAAGCAGCGTTCTTTACAACATCTTTCAGCTCACCCAAAGTGCTGGCCTACTCCACGTAGGGGATGAACTCTACGGGCCTAGTAGCCCCTACCGCATGGACAATGTGCTGCGCCAACTCACTATTGTGTGAGCAAAATTCCCTTCCTGGAGCACAATGTCACATGGACTATTCTTGCTAAGACCACAATCAAGCAGCAACTGGGTCTGCCATGCTCGGCCTCAGCTAGAACTAGCTGCTTCCCCTGAAGCTGGTGTCACCCATGATGCTCGTGAAGCTCGAGGCACCCTAGCCTACTCAGAACTATCCCCTAGGGATGCCAAGCTGTTGCCTCACCACTGGTCGACAATCCACCTAATTTCTTAGCTGATCTAGGAGGACTATCCTCTCAGAAGTCTTGCGTTAGGGTGAATAGGAGGTAGATTCTCTCGCAGTAGCTGCTTCTCCTTAGCTTTCCTCAGTGCATGCACCTTCTGGTGAAACAAACTATTGCACTCAAACCACTAGTGGGCATAGTGAATGTTAAAATGCCCTTGGAGGGCCAACTCCAAAATCGGTAGGTTGGCTGGTCTACCCTGGTTGGCAAAGTCCCACCAGGCTGTAGCCACCAAGTGGGTATCTTTGCCCTTATATACTCGGCACAATAAAGGGAACTCCAAAGTTAGAGGAATAGCCTGATCATATCCAAAGTTTCTCGCAAAATGATGGGGATAATAAGGCTCCAACACTATCACGCTAGACTAGTGTAGGGCTAACACCGTCACCAGGGTGAAAAATACCCACTCAGTAAAGACAAAGTCTAGAGACTCTTGATATCCCGATAATGTGTGAAATGCTCTCCCTCCTGTCTACATTGGTGTTGGTCAAAAGCCTCGTGAACAGTAATCAAAAGGCAAACCCCGATCATCGCGGCATAGGAGGAACGACAAGACCCTCCTCGCATCATCCAGCTGAGCCTGTGGGTCGCCATCACGTTGGTTCATGAACCTGAAAAGTAAAGGAGCTATAGGGTTTGCCACCTTTATATGTGTCACAAACCTTAGAAAAAGAAGATAAACCCAGGCACCTAGGTAATGGGTGGGCATCAACACACTCTTCCTTAGGGGTATCAAATGTCCTGCCAGCACACCAAACCCCAGATAGATGTTGGACAACACTACCGGGGCCAGTGCCAACCTCTTGCCCTCTGCCAGTAAACCAGCGGGCAACAACAGCGCTGCCTGTAGCACTCTGTCCTCCCTATGGGGACCGCAAATGTAGCAACCCTGAATTTTTAAAATTATAAAAATTTTGATAAAATATTAAATAACGACTTAATGAGAGTCGCCAATTTCATAAATAACGCCACCTTAAAAGGCCTCCCATAATAAACTAACGACCCTCTAACAGTCGCCAATTTAAATGATGCGTCGACCTCATACAAGCCACAGCGTCGACCTTTTAACTCACTGCGTCGACGCTATGCCACCACTGCGTCAACGCCAAAGACCACTGCGTCGACGCCTTGCTCAACGCCATGTCACTGTTCACTCAGACTCCTAATTAAATAACGACCCTTTCAAGGGCGTCAATTAATCCGGATAAAGTGGTAAGAGTTCTAATTGGAATAAAAAATAACAACATCAAATCACATAATGACTCACAAACATAGGGAAATAAACCAAAGACCTAGGGACATGACTCAAATAAAATATCAAAATGACTCAAATAAAATATAAAAGTTACATGACATGACTCAAAGAAATGTAAGACCATGATGGTACATGATGACAATCCATCCGGGCTTCGAAAAATGTGGAGGGGGATAAATGATGTCCCTATCAGAGAGGGGGGGAGGGAAGAGAGAAAGTGCACCACGATGGGGGTGCCTTTTTTTAGCCAATGAATAGTATCTCGTAGAGAGAGAGAGCAAGGAGAATGAGAGAGAGATGGGATGAGGGAGGGAAAGAGAGAGAGAGAGCACGGGAGAGGGGGGGGCTTCGCGAACACAAGAGAGAGAATAGACAGAGAGAGAGAGGTTTTCTTTTTTTTTTATATTTCACATGCACATCCCGTAGAGAGAATGGGTTTGAGAGAGAGAGGCCGATGAGGAGAGGGTTGTGACAGTGGATGGGGATGTTGAGGGGTTGATTCTCCGACGGGGTAAGGTGCATGGCGAAGGGTGCATGGTGGGCAACATGGCCGGCTGTGGCTTGTTCTTCTCGGTGATCATGGGCACGCAACGACGAGGATGACGCAGCAGCCGATCGCGGGCAGGGAAGGTCACCGCCGGGTCGAGGCAGGACCGCTGTGCACGGCGGGGCTGCTCGCGGACAGCGGCGGCACCGGGAGGTGGAGCCGGCTGGGCGACCAACGGTGGTAGCAAGGGCCGCTGGGCGGGCCTACTGCAGGTGGCGACGACGTACGCCGGCATTGGTAGCCGGAGGCTGCTGCAGCGGCGATGGTGGGTTCGATGGCTAGAGAGAGAGGTTGAGGTCCGCAGTGGTGGTTAGAGAGAGAAAGCGCAGGACGCCGCAGAGGAGGTCTGACAGTGGCGTGGGCACAGGGAAGGGGGGGGCTGCTGCATGTGGACTGGGTAGCAGGGAGTAGAGTGTGGTGGGGCGCTTGGTGTCTGGTGGTGAGGGATGGACGGTGGCGGTGGCCGGCTCCCCCTCGGTGCGGCCGCGAACGGGTTCTGGGGCGATGTTGCTGGCGATGGTCTGCGGGACAGAACTAGCGGCGACGGAGTGCTGGCATGGCGAACTGGTTGCTCTGCATGGCGGTGGTTCGTTCGTGCGGCGGCGCTCAGCGGGTGGTGCAGTCACTGTCGGAGGGGAAGGCCAGCCGTCTACAGGGTTGTTGCCAGAGACGACGAGAGCACCGGGGGAGGCTGTTGTAATGACTGGAACCTGCTACTATACAGTCTAGCGGTGAACCAGGGGTTAGAGGGGGAGACGGGTGCATGGGCTCCACGGGGTGCGCAGCACTGATGGGAGCGGCAGAGGGGCCAGAGGTGATGGCCGACGGGTGGGCTCATGCGCGGGCTGTCCTGCAGGCCAGGGAGAGTGGATGTGCATGCTTGGACGATCAGAGCTACGTGGAGGGTGGGCCGCGACGGTGAGAGCGAAGGTAGAGAGAGAGGACAGCAGCCTCCTTCGAACGCAGGCACAAGGGCGGCTTCGGGCGGCTTCAATACTGGGGGGGCACGCCGGTCGGCGTCCTCACGTGCACGCCGGCATGGTTGACAGTGGACTCTCCATGGTGGCTGTGGCGGACGTGGAAGGAGGCCGCGGCGGGCTTGCGACGAGAGGGGGGGCAGAGAATGGCTCTGCATGGCGGGCTGGGGAAGGCAGATGTGCAGGCTTGGTCTGCGGGTGCCATGCCCAAATGACGTGCTCGGCCTGCTGGGATGGCCAATGATGCACCTACAGCGGGGTTGGCATGGCCGGCTGCGGCTTGTTCTTCTCGGAGATCATGGGCACGCAACGACGAGGACGACGGCACAGCACAGGAGGGTGACGCGGGTGGGGCGATCCTACTCGCGATGCCGTAGTCGGAGACGGGAGAACGGCGGTGTCTCCAATGCCAGCTGGGGCGGGTCGACCGGAGAGGGCCGACTGTACTGTTACAGTTGCCGTCGCGGACGCGTGAGAACCAGTCGGAGAAGATGGTGAAGAGTGCCGATGGTGCACGATGACGGCGAGCACGAACACCGCGCACATCCCCTGCGTTGCCAGCATGCCCAGCCACAGGCCCTGGAAGTCGACACCGACGAAGAAGGCCAGCCCCACCGCCATAGGCATCCTCACGCCGTAGAAGGAACCCAGGTTGATGTTAGCCCCCGTGCGCGGCCGTGCGCTATCCCGAAGCACCCCGCACCTGGTCATCTGCGAGCAGTTGCCCAGCTCGCATAGGTCAATGATGGGGAGCACGCAAGCTGTCAGGGCCATGATGTCGGCGTCCGCTGTGAACATGGTGGCCCAGACATGCCGCACTGAGACGACGAAGCAGAGCCCGGTGAGGCCCAGCACGAGGCTGCAGCACCGTCCTAGTGGGGGCGATATCTTCTCTAAGGGGAGTCTCCTTGAGGCGCTTCTACTTCATATAGTTTACTTCATATTAATTATTTTTTAATCATGCTTTACACTATAATCATGCTTATTTATGTTATTTCTTGGTTGTTCTTGTTTGAATCAATCTCGTATGCATGTTTGCTATGGTTTGCCTTGTATATGTCATTGTCCGATTATTGCCATGATGTTGTCCCGATACACTATTTCTTTCCAACATGGGGAACGCCCTGCGGCTACCTTTTTTGTAAGAAGTTTTTCCTGATCCAATTATAACCCTTTTATGTTGCACCGATCATGTATGCTTTTGAAACAATGGATCCATAAAGCTGCAATTTAACGCCGCATTCGCAATTTACAGCAGCACTCTCCACATCGCAGATGACGTTTCTTCTCTCTAGTAATTTGAGGTTTGAGGGAATTAAAATCCCATTTGATCTTAGCATGCTACTCATTTGCCCTTCTGATGATAGAATGTGATTTTCTTTTCCTCCTCCTACATGAAAGCTGAACAGACAGTCACACCTTGCTTGGTAATTCAAAAGTCATGCCCTCCTTGATATCTCTGCCTGCCTTCACACTCTCATCATCAGCAAATTCTTGTGCACCTTCTGTGTTTTTATCTGGCAAAGATATGCTTGATTTATCTACTAATTGTTATAATCTGCACAGCTGAACACCATGCGGCTGTTGCCCCCGCCGCTACTCTGGGTGGTGGTGGAGTCGCACGTGGAGGTGCCGCGGACGGCGGAGATGTTGAAGAAGACGGGGGTCATGTACATGCACTCGGTGTTCAAGGACAATTTCACGGACTCGGCGGCCGAGGCCGACCACTAGCGGAACATCGCACTCAACCCATCCTATAATTAATTAATTGTATGTTACAATTAATTTTTTTTAATCGTAATATGAGGTTCGCTGACTAGGTGATTGTTGACACTCAAAAAGTTACCATCTACAACAGCAAGCCCCGTATTGAGCCAAGAAGGAAAGAAAGAAGGTGAAAAGGAGGAAGATAAAAGGAAAAGAAGAAATAAAAGAAGGAGAAAGTGAAAGAGAAGAATAAAAGAAGAAAAAAGTAGCAGAAGAATATGTTGTATATCTCTTGTTTTGACGATGACTACCTATAATTCATTGAGTTCAATTCTGATTGGAAAACATGGATTATAATGTAAAATTTTGATTTTTCTAAATTCATGGGTCAAAAAGAACAAGTCGACCCAAGAACAGAGAATGTTGACTCGAATCCCGACTGAAAACAGATCAAAAGAAGAAATAAAGAAGAGCAAGATGACTTATTCAGGGAACAAGTCGACCTGAAGCTACTTCTAGAAACCAGCCACCTGAATAGGCCCTCACCAAGTCGACTCAAAAGCCTTTCAAGTCGACTTGGTCCAGGCAGACAGAACTGTCTGTTCTGTTCAGAACCTGAGAAAGTCGACTCGGAGAATGGGACAAGTCGACTTGCACTGTTAACCAGAATAGCCGTCTGTCTAGACCTTGCAGCAAGTCGACCAGGACGCCTGACCAAGTCGACTTGCGCCGGACCTAATCTTGAGCGAACCAAAAATTGGATCCGTTTTGGCACGAGATCCGATGCCCAATTGTTAGATCCATTATGGTACGATGTAGAAGGTTCCAAAGACGGGAATTTCCAAGTTATCCTAACAGCTTTCTGGTATAGTGGGGCCCAATGGATTCCATCCCTAACATAATGCATAAAAAAGGCAAGTTTATGATCTGTTACTAAGGGAAAGAGAGGCAAGGAGCAACAACATAAGAAGGAAAGAAGTGGGAGTAGCCAAGGAAAGGTGCGCAGTCAAGAAGAAGAAGGAAGAAAAGCTGGGTTCGAGTTGGGTTCAAGCTGTAAGTCAGCGGTTCAAGCTGTGAGTCAGCGTTTCAAGTTGTGTGTCAGTATTTGTAAGGTGTGCATCAACGGAGTGTTAGGGGTGTGATCCCCTGTTCTAGTGCTTGGCACTAGTAAATTCAAATAGTCTAAAAATGTCATTTATGCGTGAATTTTTTTGTAAGTTTATGATAAAAAGAAGTAATATATCTGTAAATAAATCTGACATTTTTGTAAGACTAGCAAGGGTCTTATCAGATCTGCATCACGTTCTGCTCTCCTATTACACTGTATGAAATATATAAGAATTTTCATCATGCTTCCTAATTAAATCAACACGCAGTATGGACATTCTGCTAAAATAATTTTACCGTTCTGAAATGTGCTCAGGACATTATTTAAATGTCATTTTTTTCTTCTTGAAATTACACAATTGGGGTCAAAGAGACTGTAGCACCTGGCCCACCTCCCTCCTGTTAATTAATTAATATGAAGTAGGCTACAGCGCTAGAGTCTGAGACCCGGTCCATAGCCGGCCGGGCCGTTGCGGGCCGCGCGGTTCCAACAAGACGCGTGAGAGGCGAGAGCAGCCAAAGCTTCGTCTCTTGTGCCGGCGATCGCTTGTGAAGTTAATTCCGCATAAAATTCTTTCTAATTAATTAGATGCCACCAGGTCCAACCATGCAGAAGCATCCCGGTCTCTCTCCCTCTCTCTCTCTCTGTGTATATATACACCCCTCCATGGACGCCTTTGCCAATATCCCTCCTCAAGCAAACACCAACAAACCAGTAGTTAATCCATACCCACGTACCCTTCGTTTCTCCCCCAGAAGAAGAAGAAGATGGCTCCCAATTATGCGCTGCTAGTCCTCACACTGGTCCTGGCGACTGCCTGCCAATCGATGGCAGGCGACCCGGACATCACGACGGATTTCGTCGTTCCCGGCGGAACCGTCGCCAATTCCGCCTTCTTCACCTTCACCGGCCTGCGATCCGCTGTGCAGGGCGGCGCCGGTAGTGCTTCTCCACCGGTTTCAGCACCGTTCAAGGTGACGAAGGCGAGCCAGGTGGAGTTCCCGGCGCTTGCGGGGCAGAGCGTGTCCATGGCCGTCCTGCAGTACGCCCCCGGCGGGATCAACCCGCTCCACACCCACCCCCGCTCCGCCGAGCTGCTGCTGGTGGTGCAGGGGTGGCTGGAGGTGGGGTTCGTCGACTCCACCAACAAGCTCTTCGTGCAGACGCTGAGGGCGGGTGATATGTTCGTGTTCCCCAAGGGCCTGCCTCACTTCCAGCTCAACCGGGACGTCAGATACCCGGCCGTCGCCGTGTCCGCCTTCGGGAGCGCCAACGCCGGGACGGTGGTGCTGCCCAAGGCACTGTTTGGCAGCGGCATTGGGACGGACGTGCTGGCCAAGTCCTTTAAGACGGACGTCGCAACCGTCGAGAAGCTCGTCGCGGCCGCCGCCATGGGCTGATGACTCTTTAATTGTGGGCAGTTTCTGTGTGTGATCTCTCCCTGATTTCTTTGGCTTGTTTTCTCGGTTGTTAATTGTTCTTCATTCGTTTATTTGAGACAGATTAATTTGCAGAATTCCTTGTGCTTTTTAGTTGTACGTATGTCCTTCATGGATGAACTTAAATATATACATAGAATTATCACTAACTTGAAATTTTTGCAATAACCTAATGGAGAGGGGAAAAATCCACCGCCCGAGAGCACGGCCCAACTAGGTCCAACTTGACCATCCCAGGCCTAGCTCCCCAAAGTGACAATCTCATTTTGGGTCCACTTACTCCAAGCCCAAAATTCACTCAGACCAGTGCTTCCTAGGCGACCCTCGGGTTCGGAAGTCCGAGCGACAAATCGGTCTGGAAGGCCCCTTCAGGGACCTAGTGCTACCCGTCCAAGCTATGCGACCACAACTCGGGAGGACTCCCAGCAAGTGCCCCAAGCTCAGACCGACTGTTGGAAGCCTATCCAAGCGTTCATTACGTACCCTTAAAGAGCGTAGAACTCTAAGGGGTAGAGGAGAGCAAGAGTCCTTGTGACATAAAGAGCCTACCACGAGGACGTAAGCCCCCTGAATCCCCTCGACTCTCCGAACTCTTACGTTAAACGGACCGCTATATAAACCCTAGGGGGACTCCCCGAGGAGGTAAGCAACAATCCTGAGTGAGAACCACCACACTTCTTGGTGGAGAGCAATCTCGCGCCCCCTTCTTCTCCTACCTTCTCCCTTCGTACCTGTGCTTTACCACATTCGCTGACTTAAGCATCAGAGGGTTTCTCCCAGAGATTCATCCTTGGGTACTCCTGATCCGTTTCCTACCTTGCAGTTCATATACGCGTGGTGATCGTGATCAAGGATTCCTCCAAGATCTCACGGCTCAGGATAAGCGCGAGATTACGCCTCTTCATCTGGCGCCGTCTATGGGAAACGAGCGAAGAACCATAATGGTGCAAAGAAATTCCGGTAGGAGGACCACCGGCAGCAAGGGAAGGGCCGTGGGGGGAGGGGAAGGAGAGCCAGTGCCTCCTCACTCCATGGGAAGCTCCCCCTCTGAAGGTAACAACCAAGCCAATGAGCTGCCTCCACCAGCCACGGGGGTGCAACCCCCCAACGGGAATTCTAACGCTCTCCAAACCCTCAACGCAAAACTGGATATCCTCGTGGAATTAATGAGGACCCAGGCGGCTAGGGAGGAGAAATCACGACTTCCTCAGGAAAGCCCCTCCCCCCGTGGAGAGGCTTCCCAGCAAACAGTCGGAGCCACTTCACACTCCGGGGACGACGGCTTATACGCAATAGGTCGGGATGACCTTCACAAGCCCCTCCACCAGAAGAAGAAACATCCTCCACTCCGAGGAGAGAAAGGCCCGGGACACGCCAGCTGCTTTCGGAGGCCGATGCCCCTAAGGGACGACGAGTCAGCCAGCAAGGATGCCCTCATAGCCCCTCGGCCCAGCGGCAACCGGAGTTATCCCTCCAACTGCGAGACTTCGAGCGACGTTTCGTGGAACAAGAGTGCTCTCTCCGTGCCTTACAAAAGACTTCCATCAAGGAGGATGAGTAGCAATTCCCGTTCTCCGATCAAATCTTGAAGACCGAGATCTCCCCCAGAGTCTCACTGTCAACCTTCAAGTCATATGACGGCCAGGGAGACTGTAACGACCCAGAGCTCCGGATACCGATAGCCCGGTGTAGCATCAGATTATCGCTACTAGGAACTGGGGAAGTCACCCAAGAGGCTGATGAGGCCTCTGAAGGGTTGGGGGAGTTTGTCGAGGGAGCGTATAATGAATTGGAATTACACCACGCGTAATTTAAATTAGAACAGGACTGGCAGCGCGAGGGCTGGTACTACTTCGACGTCATCGGCGAACTCCGCGGCCCCCTCGTGTGGATCGCCAACGCGGTCAGCCAGGCCGACGTCCACGCCACCGAGCTGGACGCGGAGACCGGGAAGCCGACCGGCCCGTCCGACAACGCCGTGGCGAAGGCGATCGCGGCGCAGGTGCTCGGTGGTCCGGCCCGGCGCGGCGGCCTGCTCCGCGTCCTGTCCCTCTGCTGGCAGGTCCCCGGCGAGGCGTGGGTCATCGTCAAGCCCGTCCCGACCCGGCGCGGCACCCCCCAGCCGGACGAGTGGATTGTCCTCCCCCCGTCCAAGGTCAAGGCCAAGGGCAGCGGCGCGGACGCCCGGTGGGAGTACACCGACCCCACCACCGGCGCCGACCTGGCCCTGGACCCGCAGGCCCGCCTGTTCCGCGTCTGGTGCCCCCACCCCGCCGACTACATCCAGGCCGACTCCGCTGTCCGGCCGGCGCTCCCCATCTGCCGCGAGGTGGAGAAGGCGTCCCAGAACATCGCGGGCCGTCTTGACTCCCGCCTTGCGTCGGCTGGCCTGCTGGCGTTGGCCGATGACCTGGACTTCCCCAAGGGCGAGCACGAGACCACCGCCATGGCGTTCATGGACGAGCTGCTGGCCGCAGCCGAGACCGGCATCCAGCAGCCCGGCACGGCGGCCGCCGTCGTCCCGCTCGTCTTCAACGCCCCCGGCGACCTCATCGCCAACGGGGGCGCGGCCGCGTTCATCGACACCGCCACCGAGTTCGTCGCGTCCGTCGTGGAGCTGCGCGACAACGCATTGGCCCGTCTCGCCGCCACCCTCGACATGCCCCGCGACGTCGCGGCCGGCACGCAGGGCGAGTCGAACCACTGGTCGGCGTGGCAGGTCGAGGAGTCCACGTACAAGATCTTCATCGAGCCGCTGCTGAAGGAGATCGGCGACGCCATCACGGCGCAGTGGTTCCGTCCCGCCCTCGTCGCTGCGGGGATGACGGAGGAGCAGGCCGAGGGGTACGAGGTCGGGTGGGACACCACCGCGATCGTGGCCCGGCCGGACGACACGGAGAACCTGCGGGACCTCCACAACCGGCTGCTCATCTCCGACGAGTACATGCTGGCGGAGAACGGCGTGCCCGAGGACGCCCGGCCGGACTCCGAGGAGTACACCCGGCGCCTGCTGGAGGGCATCGTCAAGGGCGCCCCGTCGCTCCTGTCCGACCCGAACGTGGCCAGGGCGATGGGCGTGGAAGTGACCGTGGCCCCGGCCGCGACTGGGGTGTCTGGGGACGTGACCGACGGGGAGCTGGAGTCGAGCCCCGCACCGGAGCAGCCGGAGCAGCGCGCCCTCCCAGCCACGCAGGACGATGAGCCGAACCCGGCCGACGTCCCTGACGGGCTCGTCGCGGCGGCGGAGTTGCTCGTGTTCGACGCCCTGTCCCGGGCCGGGGGACGGCTCCTCACCCGAGGCAACCGCGGCGAGCACGCCGACACCCCGAAGTGGGAGCTGCATACCGTCATCGCGGCCGCCGACCCCGGCACCCTGCTGCGGGACAGCTTCCAGTTCTCCGACCGGGTCGCGGACGCGTACGGCCTGAACGCAGTGGCCCTGGACGGCGTTCTGACGGCCTACACGCACAGCCTGTTGGCGACGGGCCGGGCGCATGACCGGGACCTGCTGACGGCCCGTCTGCGGCTTATGGACCGGTCCCGATGAGCACCCCGACGCCGGACGACTGGCTGCCCGCACGCCTGCGCGCGTTGGCGTTCCTCCGCCAGGGCGAGCAGGCCATCGGGCGCGCCTGGTTCCGGGCCCTGACCCGGTTCCTCGACCGCATCCGCCCGGCCGTCACCCGGGGTGATGGCATCGACCCCGGCCGCGTCTCCGACTCCCAGGGCTTCTGGACGGACCAGGTCAACGTGGAGATCATGCCCGTGGTCGGCGGGGTCCTCGCGGACGCGTGGCGGCGCGTCACGGCCGCCGGTGACCCGTCGTCGGACCCGTGGGTGGCCGACTACCTCAACGAAGCGGGCAACCGGCTCGTACGCCTGCCGGACGAGGTGTACGCGCTGATCGTGGCCGAGGTGGAGCGGGGCATCCGCGAGCAGGACGACATCCCCACGATCACGGCCGCCGTCGACCGGGTGCTGACGGCGACGGGCAGCGAGCGGTGGCCGAACCGGGCCCGTGTCGTGGCCCGCACCGAGACCATGGCGGCGGTGAACGGGGGCGTGTTCCGGGCCGCCGTCCTCGACGCCGAGAACAGGGGCGACCCCGCCCCGTTCAAAGCCTGGCTGGCCACGGCCGACCAGCGGACCCGGCCCACGCACCGCGAAGCCGACCACCAACAGACGCTCCTCACCTCCCCGTTCGTGGTGGGTGGGGCGCAGCTGATGTACCCGACATCCGTAGATGCTCCTAGCATGCATATGACCCAAGATGAATGAAGGAGGGCCATTACACCCGAATATGAACCAATCATGCATCTTACTTGACATGTGGGTGACATGAACGAGTGGACCCGTCTTATGAATCATGCCAAGTGGTGGTGTACGCCAAGACTCTTGCACTCTTGTGTCAAAGATGTCTCCTTTGTGTGAGCTTTTAGACTTCCATTGGAATGGGTCAAAGGGGTCTAGGAAGGTGGATATCATGGAGTGGGGCAGTTCATCGATCCCTAGGTGTATATCGCCAAAAGTTATGGCTCCGATGGTGTGACCTAAGTCAAGGACTTGGTGGATTGGGGTGTTCTGCGCGAGCGTGGTCTTGCCCTGCTTCGGCCTGGCCGCGAGGATCAGCAGCTGCCCGCCCTTGATCCCGTTGAGCAGCGCGTCGAGTTCCGGGTAGCCCAGCGGCATGCCGGTGATCGCGTCGATCTGGCCGCCGGCTTCGAAGCGCGCCGACAACCCGTCGAACACGCGCGCCATCACCGGACCCAGCGGCTCGAGGTCGCACGGTTCGTTGTCGAGCAGCGAGCCGACCTGCGTTTGCGCGCGCCCGATGATCTCGACCGGCTCGCGGCCGTCGGGTTGGAAGCCGGCGTTGACGATCTCAGTCCCGACCTCGATCAGCCGTCGAAGCTGGTGCGCCTGCGCGACGATCTGCGCGTAGGCGCGGATATTCGCGGCGCTGGGCGTCGTCGTCGACAGCTCGACCAGGTACGCGCCGCCGGCGACGGCCTCGCCGTGCCCGTGCTTCTCGAGGAAGTCGCCGACGGTGACGCAGTCGAACGGCAGGCGCTTGGATTCCAGGTGCTTGATCGCCCGGAAGATCAACCGGTGGTCGTGGCGGTAGAACGACGCCTCGGTGAGCAGGTCGCTCACTTCGGCCCAACGGCGGGCCTGCAGCTCCGGGCTCGTCGTCGGGAGCATCAGCCCACCGAGGACCGCCTGCTCGGCCTCCGACGATTGCGGCGGCACCCGCAGGTGCTCGCTGCGCGCTGGTTCCCCGTGGAACGGCGAGTCGGCCATCACGCGGCGTCCTTGCTCAGGGCGCGCTCGAACAGCTTCGTGATCGTTTCCTCGCGCAGCAGGTATTCGAAGTCGGGGCGCCAGTTCTCGTGCGGCGGGCGGTAGGGGCCGCGGCCGGCGTGGAAGTCGTCGTCGGCCGCCGTCTCGAACAGCGCGCGCCAGAACGCGGCGGTGACCTTCTCGCTGCCGAACTGCTGCAGGCAGATCGCCCGGATCGTCGGCAGCGCTTTCTCGACCGCCCGGAGCCGCGGCTTGTTCAGCACGGCGCAGGCCGACAGCAGCCCGGCAGGCTTCGCCAGGATCGCGTTGTAGGCCTGCTGTGCGTCCTCGGCGATCTGCCGGATGCGCTGGGCCTTGCGTTGCTTCAGGTCAGCAGGCGGGCTCGGGTCCCCCGTGAGCGACAGCGAGGGGGACGAAGCCTGAGCCGTAGGCGAAGGCTCTTTCCCTTCCCCTTCCCTTTCCTCTTCCCCTTCCTTTCCTTTCCTTTCCGTACTGGAGTCCTCGCGAGGATTCCCGAATGCCGCGGGAAAGGGGACAGAATTCACGGCGCACAGGTGGTCGATCCAGAGCTTCGAACCCTTCGACCGATTGCAGGCGCGACACGCCAAGACGATGTTCCCGGGCTCGCTGCTACCGCCTGCTGCCTCAGCTTCGAGATGGTCAAGTTCCAAGCCCGGGAATGTGACCCAAGCGCTTGGCCTGCCTGAGAAATGTTTGTGCCAGTGGATTCGCCCGTAGGCGCCGCAGTAGTAGCACTGAGCGTCGACCTGCTCACCTGGGGCGCAGCCGTACTTCGTGGCTACCTTTCGCCGAACCTCCAGCGGGATCGCAACCTTTCGCGAGCCCTCGCGCATGATTCGCGACTTGCTCGGCTTGTCGACGCGCTGGTGCTCCGCCCACTTGCCGATCCGGTAGAAGGTTTCGCCGTCCGGCGATGCCATCAGCTCGATCCGGCCGGCGGCCTCGAGCAGCTGCATCCAGTCGTCGAAGTCGAGCGCGTCCTCCTTCGGCATGACCTCCATCGCCAGCCTTTCCGGCTCGTCCGGCAGTAGGCCGTGATCGTCGGCAGCGGTCCAGAGCGCGATGTAGATCAGCCGCGCGAGCGGCGGGAGCTGGACCATGAAGGTGTCGGTCCAGAAGTCCGGCTTGATCGTGCGAATGCGGGCCACGGCTAAGCTGCCTCCAGCAGGTCACGCTGCGGCGACGGCGCGCGCCTGGCGTCGTCCTGCGCCTCGACGCGGGCGAGCTGGCAGCGGAACGCGGCCTTCTCGGCTTCGGTCATCGGGCCGAGCTCGAGCGCGGCATCGCGCGCGCTGGCGAGCTTCACGGCTGCCGGCATTGGTTCTGTGAGCGTCCGAACGGCGACCTCGACAGCATCGATAACACATTTGAGCTTGAGCGGCGCAAGAACCCCGACGCTCAGAGCTAACCACACCAACGCTTACGGCGGCCCTGAGTATTCGCGTGGGGCGCAAGACGCAATCAACCATCAGAGGATTGGCTCAATCATGAAATTCGAAATCAAGTCCAGATGGACAGGTGAAGTTGTCTTCACAGCAGAAATCGAAGCGGCCGATGAAACGCCGATGAGCGTCAAGCTCGGCCTGGCCGTCAGGAAGGCTGTGGAAGTGAAGGCCAACCTCGACGGGGCCAACCTCGACGGGGCCAACCTCAACGGGGCCAGCCTCAACGGGGCCAACCTCGACGGGGCCAACCTCAACGGGGCCAGCCTCAACGGGGCCAGCCTCTACGGGGCCAGCCTCTTGCTCGGCGCGGGGAACAACAAGCACGTACGCACGATCCAGGCCGGCAAGTATCTGGTCACTTACACCAACGACATCATGCAGATCGGATGCCAGCGTCATCTGATTAACGACTGGTGGGATTTCGACGACCGGCGCATCGCGGAAATGGACGGGAAGACTGCGCTTTCCTTCTGGAAGGTCTGGAAACCAATCCTTCAGCAGATCATCGCCGCCGCGCCGGCGGATCCGACAGGCTATGTCGCGCCGGATGAACGGACCGAAGCCGCCGAGTGATGGCGATCCATGGAGAAGCAACATGGCAACCGCAGAACCTCTCGTATTCCGCTCCCAACTTCCGCAGGTTCGCGACATAGACGCCGCGATTGCCAAGCTGGAGGCCCTGAAATCGGAGTGCAGCTCACCTGACTGCCAGACTATCGTCCGCCAGGTGCGGAGCTACCGTAGCGCAAAGGCGGTGGCCATCCGGGCCTTCGAAATCACGTCCGACCTGATCGTGGGCCTTTGCGAAGAGGCGGCGGATCGGATGGGCGTCGAGTTGAAAGGTTCGGACCGGGCCTACATCCGGGAAAACGTACCGGTCACCGACGCGCTTTTCGAAGCAGACAACGACGCGGATCAGTTGGCCGAAGACGTCGATCGCGGCCAGTACAACGCCATGGAAGCGAGGTGAGTGATGGTCGAGCGCATCAACACCGAGATACGCGAACGTTTGAACGTGGCCAATTCCAGGTATCAGGAGGCCAAGGACGAACGTGTTCGGATCATAAACAACGCAGTCGTCATCGCTCTTCTTCTTGCCGGCGTATCCGGGGCCTTTGTTATCCGGGCCGTACCGCATTCGTATCAGCAGGAGAGGCTTATGCAGGAGGCGTCCGTAAAATGGTGAGCCTCTACGAACAGCGCATGGAAGGCGCTCGCATGGCTCGGGAACTGGCGGCTCTCTGCCTTTCCGAAGCTGAAACAGCCGATCCTTCCAGAGCCTTTTACCTCATCGCGGAACATGATCGGCATATCGAACGTGCCGAAGATTGGGAAATGCGCGCCTCTTGGGTTGCGCCGAAGATCGAACAGGAGATTGCAGCGTGACAACCGTAGACCTTTACAAGGCGTTGCACAAGTTCCAGGGAGCCGTTCGCGGCGTAAAGCGAGACGCGAAAAACCCGCACTTCAAGAACAGCTACGCCACCCTTGAGCAGGTAGAGGACACCATCCGCCCTCACATGCAGGATTGCGGGTTGATCTGGTTTCAGTTCCCCGGCCGCGTCACTGACGGCGGTATCGAAGTGACGACGACGATTGCCCATGTGGAAAGCGGGCAGGAAATAACCGGGACCATGGAAGTGCCGCTTGGAAAGCGTGACCCGCAAGGTGCAGGCTCGGCACTGACCTACGGCCTCAGGTATTCGCTGATGGCTGTCCTTGGCCTTCCCCCGACCGACGATGATGCAGAGACGGCGATCGATCGCGACAACGCGCGCCGCGAACCTGACGCCGCCCCGGTAAAGTCATCGGCCCAACTGAAACGTGATGGCGCTTGGGAAAACATCCTGAAAGCGCTGGAGAACGATTTCCTCGATTGCAACTCTACAGCAGCGCTTGGGAAGCTCTGGGCTGACTACAAGCAAACGATGGCGGCAAGCGGATGGCCGAAGGCTTGGAGAGAGGCACTTGCCGACAGGTTCGAGGCCAAGAACCTAGAGCTTACTACCGGAACCGGTGTCTACGACAGCTCCGGGCGTGAGCTTCATCCTGTGGAGGGAATGTGATGGGCGAGACAGTGAAGCAGTGGCCGGACAATATCACTTCCGGCGATATCAGATATGGGAAAGCAAGCAACTACGACGGCTTTTATTTGGCCGACGCGGATCATGGCATTCCGACGCTTGGAAGCGTGTCAGACAGCAACCCACCCACCATTTGCGGTCAGCATGTCCGCGTCTTCAACTATCCTGGCCAGACTGAGGCCATTGCGGCCGAACTC
>JANBPO010009603.1:89654315-89735104 GCA_024336825.1 Amorphophallus titanum | reverse complement strand
CGGGTGAGGCTCGACTAGGTCCGACGCGGAGTACGCCACCCGTCCGCCGGGATCGTCCTGATGCGCTTCGATCCGGGCTAGGGTGGCCGCCGCGGCCAGAAGCTTGAACGTGCTGCACATCAGGAACCGCTCGTCCGGCCGCCAAGCCAGCACGCGATGGCTCCCGATTTCGACAGCATAGACGCCGAGCTCGCCGCCGGCGCGCCGCTCGAGGGCTTCCAGTTCAGCCGCCGCCGCGGGTGCGGCCCAGCTGGGCGGCGCTGCGCACAGCGTCATGAAAAGGGCGGCGGCGCTTCGCCGGGTAATGTTGTTCGCTTCAACCATAAGGCACAGCTACCAACTGAACAGGCCGCTCGCCATCCACAAACGGCCTGCGGGACGTCGGCTTTCGAGATCGGGGGCTACGGCCGCTACCCACCCTTTGCTGGCCTTCGGAACGTCCGCTTTGGGCGGGAAAAATCACGACGCCACAGAAGGCGTCCTGCGCGTGGATCCGATGTCGAAGCCTTCGCGCCGGGGTCAGCCCAGCCGATCGGCTCGCGTGTGACGTAGATCACCCGGCCGCCGAGCTTTCCGCAGCCTGGTCCCGTTCCGCAGAGACGGTGCTTCTCCAACGTGCGGGGCGGCAGGCGCAGCGGCTTGGCGGCTTCAGTCGTCGACAGGGGCAAGGGGGGAGGGTTTCGGCCTTCGAGACTTTCACGGAACGCCGCGTGCCGAAAGCCGGCCGAGCTCCGCATGGGCATCGCGCTGGAGACCTGACACTCGGGTGTCGCGCCCGCAAGCGGACGTCGCGGACGTTTGAGAAGGATGGATTGCGGACCGTCAGGGTGCATCGCCGGGCGCCTCGATGCGCGCCGCCCGGAACGGCGTCAGCGCCAGGCCCAAGGCTCCCAGCGCAAACCCTGCCGCCGCCAGGCCGAGCGTGGCGCGATAGCGGATGCGGTCGGCCAGCAGCCCGCCCAGCGGCGCGGCGACGACGATCATGGCGCGGTTGATCGACCGCATGGTGGCGTTCATCCGCCCCTGCAGGGCGTCGGGGGTCACCGACTGGCGATAACCCATCTCGCTTGCGTTCGAGGCGCCCATCGACACGCCGATCAGGAACTGGCCGACCATCACTGGCGTCCAGCCCAGCCACCCCACACCGCCGGCCGCCACCAGGGCGAATCCCGCCGCGGTCAGGGCGCGGCAGGCGATCACCGCCCATCCGGCCCCCAGCCGCTCGCCCAGCCGCGTCGCCTGGAAGCTGCCCAGGATCCCACCGACCCCGGCCGCCGACAGGGCCAGACCCAGCGCCTGAGGCGGGGCGGCCAGGCTGCGCAGCACGAACGGCGCGAACACCGCCCCCGCCGCGCCGCTGCAGATGAACCAGGCGTGGGTGCTGATCGCCTGTGGGGCCAAGGTGCGATGGCGGTAGACATAGGTGACGCCCGCCGCCGCCTCACGCCAGATCGAACCCTGCCGCGCGGGCGCGGGCGCCGGCGCCGGCGGTGGCTCGGCCGCGCGGATCGTCGCCAGCATCCCAGCCGAGAACAGATAGCTGGCGGCGTCGACCACCACCGCCCAGGGCGCGCCGACGACGCCGATCAGCACCCCGGCCAAGGTGGGGCCGCTGGTCTGCGCCACCGCCGAACTCTGGTCGAGGCGGGCGTGGGCGCGCATCAGCAACGCCCGGTCCACCAGCCGCGGCACGAACGCCTGGGTCGCCGCGTCCCCCAACAACGAGGCCAGGCCGAACACCGCCATGAAGCCGGCCAGGGCCCAGATCGACAGGCGATGTGTCAGCGCCAGGGCGGGCACGGCGACGAGCAGCCCGGCCCTCACCAGGTCGGCGGCGATCATCACCTGTCTTGGGTGGGGTGAGATCCTACCTTGGGAAGATGGGGATCTTCTTGGGGGAGGGAAAGATTTTGTGGGGAAGGGCTATACCCCTATAATTAGCATATTAGCCAATGTAACCCTGAAACTTATGTATACTATATTATATGCCCTCACCATTAATGTCTATGCATTTAACCAACTACAATTGAGTTAATTCTTAACCCTACAAGGAAAAGTCTATGATACCCTTGTGGTGAGGCTAAATTTATCATTTTCACCCGTTACACACACAGAGAGAGAGAGAGAGTTCTACGGAGAAGTTTGAGACACCATCCAACCCATCCTTAATGGCCACTGCTCCTCCCTCTTCCATTCTCCATTGCCTTTCTCCTAGATGCAATAGAAATCCTTCGTGGGAGAGAGCTGAGTGGTTCCAAAATCCATTGCTGAGGGAGCACATCGCGTGGGGGGAGGGAGAGAGAGGGAGTGTGAGTGGGTTCCGTTGAAAAACCAGAGTCCAGAGTGGATTAGAGAGAGTTGTCTGGATTGCTGTTGGGAAGCGATCGCAGAGAGAGAGAGAGAGAGAGATGTTCCTACCTAGAACCCATCGAAGAGAGGGCGGGGGCAAGTGGGTTCTCCTGACCCCAAGAGTCCAGAGTGGGTAAGGGTGGATGTGTGTGTGTGAGAGAGAGAGAGAGAGAGTGAACCTTGGAACCACTGCATAGAAGAGAGAGAGAGAGGTGGAACTTTAGGAGAGGGATGCCCGGAACCCATCGCGTGGGGGCGGAGAGAGAGAGGCTCGGAACCCATGGAGAGAGAGGTCCATGGAGAGAGAGTGGAGGTGATTCTTAATCGGGTTAACTTTTGCTTCATTGACACCGTTGGATAATATTCTCAAGATAGGGTGAGAATACTCTTTTATAATAGACAGTAGCGAACTTGGAGGATGCATATGTAGTTTTTCTTAAAAAAATAGGGGTATACTGGTTAATATGATTATTTCAGGGGTAGAGAGTTAAGCACGGGAGAATTGAGGGGTATAGTGGCAAAAGACGTTGGAAGTATTTAGGGGGATTTTTGACAATTCATGAAAGTCAGGAGTGTAGACGCAATTACATAGATAGAGGGACATATATGAAAAGGTCCCTTTATTAAAAGACTAAATAGAGGTAGTACAAACTGGATGTGGGAGGAGAGGTTCCTCTTACTTAAAAACAGAAACTGCATTTCAAAGACAATTACAATGAACTAGCTTCCTGACTCCAGCTATCAATAGATATATATAAAATATGCCGACACCAGTTATAAATAAATTAAAGACAAACCCCTTAATCAAATGTTCTCTTAATAAATCTTACTCCCCTGGAAAATGTTATCATTCCTCTCCCTCCACTTCAGCAGATTACACCCATATCATCAATTCTTGTCTTTAGTTAAAACAGAAACCAATGGTTAAGATGAAAGAACATAATCAACTGTTCATGCTGTGTGTGCACAGATGAAATTATTGTTCTATTAAATCCTTACTTACATATTATGGTAGAGTGATAGCATTGTGCATTTTTTTAGAGGATGGGTGGAGAGAGGGAGCTAGGGCAGGTGTTACGGCATTGTTTGAACACGGAATTTTAAAATGTTGAAGAGGAAAATATATATAATGATAATATTTTCATGAGTTGAACACGGATGCACATCCATAAGCTATTTGAGTAGTATGCACATTATTAATTCCATGGCTTGGGTTTATCAAACGATTTTGGGTTCAGGTGATGGACAAGTCTCCACCGATCGCAGTCGATGTTTATTTACATTGGCTAAAGTTTGAACACCTTTGATTAACTTCTAGAGACTTTATGATATTAGTTATGACATTGGGAGTACACTTGTACCAGCAACACCCGACATCCCTGTGAGGAAAGCTAGGTACACACACACCATAGCGAGAGAGGCATGGGTCGACATATATTCCTTTGACCCTTGGACAGAGCGAGGATGCATTTTGAAATGACTCAAACCCCTGAAGGGACCTTTACACAATTTCGAAAAGGTGCAGGATATGTTTGTAACCCCAGAACATATACATAAAAAAGGGTATTTTTACAGTTACAAAACTTTACAAGACTCAACTGTAAAATGCATGACTTTTCTGTGAAAATGTAGGACATATCTGCAAATCTTGGAGATTACATGGTATTCTTTTGTAATCACAAAACATTGCATAGATTTCCTCGTAAATTCAGGGAGTTTTTGTAATTTCTTATTGTTGCACCCATTATTTTTCTCGAGTTGATCGAGATAATTCCCTCGAATTAATCGAGGTAAATTACACCAACTTTTCGCAATGGTTGAAATACAACACAAAGCCAACACCGTCCCTTCGAGGAGTTAGTCAGGGGATTCTCGGTCAAAAAATTTCATCACTGTTGGAATCTTGATATATACGTAGTCATATGTATAATAATGGCATACGTTGGGCCTGAACCATCATCTTGCCCAGACGTCGAGACCTCGAGCCCAACCCAAAAGAACCAATGCACCCACGGGCACCACCCGGCTCATCCTTCGCCCGCGCTACCCATGGGTGGGGGGCATTTGTGGACGTGTAAAATCGCACGTGTGCGCGTCCCGACCAATTCAGCATCAACAACAACTTCAACCGAAGAGATTACAGAGAACACGTCCTGTCCAGACCCTCTGAACAAACAACATACTATCGTGAAGCCACTCTCGGAGTCACGACAGTGAAGAGAAACCAACCCCCGGGAGGCTCACAATTCATGGGCCCCGAAGAGAATTAAGTGGATCATCAATTAGGCTCAAAACGGGCCCAAATCCCCTTCAACGGTACGCCCATACGGCCCTCCAGCGGCACGCCCAACGCAGGCTTCAACAGCACGCCCCTGTGGCCTTCGCCGGTACGCCCCCATCACCGCTTCAACGGCACGCCCCCGTGCACCTTCGCCGGCAAGGTCACAGTGGCCTTCAACGGCATGCCCCTGCTCCTGCTCAACGATGCACCTTTGTGTCTTCAACGACACACCCTGGCTAGGCCTTCAACGGCATGCCTATGAAGCTCTTCAACGGCATGCCTGTGAGGCCCTTCAGTGGTGCACCATGAAAGCCCTTCAACGGCACGGCCTACTTCTTCGGCGGCATGCTTTCCCCACGACCCATCCGGCAGGGAAGATCTCACGCCATTTCCCTACGAATTTTTGGCGCGCAATGGGATGGCTGAGGTGCCCAATGGGGAGCAGACACACTGCCTACTTCCTGTCAACAAAGGACAACCAAAGTCAAATCCCCATTAATAAACCAAGTTCCCCTTGGGGAGAGGAAGGGGGTATGGGGAAGAGCAAGGGTTGCTTGGGGGAGTGGGTTTCCACCTAGGAGAGTGGGAGAGAATTAATGGGGAGGGGAAAGGTCACTTGGGAAGGGGAGAGAAGTAATGGGGGAATTGAAGGTTTCTAGGGAAGGTGAAAGGGTGGGATGAGGTGGAGGGTGAGGTGGCAAGAGGAGGAGAGAGAATGGGGGCCGCCCCCTAGAGAGAGAGAGAGAGAAAGAGAGAGAGAGAGTGGGCAAGGGGTTTTTGTAGCAATATAAACTCAATTTTTCATTAACCCAAAATGAGAGGGGTTGGGTCCTATTTATAGGCAACCCAACCTTTACAAAAAGACCCTGGCAAAAGTGCCAATGACAAAAGACCAAATAAGAGGAGGCAAGGTGGTTGGCGCCCCTGGGCCAGGCCCACTTAATTGGGCCCAATTCTGCCTTGCTCCATTACAAACTTAGACAATTGACGAATTAACTAAGGACTTGACCCAAGACAAAAGGAAAAATACATCATATGGACTCAAATAAAAGAAGGAATACATCAAGATGCCATGCTAGCTAGCCCATGTGTCCTGTCGAGTTGCCGAACTGCCCCCTACCCATCTCCAGGAGGGAGAGAGGTGCCGAGCCAGAGGGAACTGTGGGTGATGTCCCCATCATATATAGGGAGGGAAAAGAAAATCCTAATTTCCCTAAAGGAATTCCTAAAAAGTATTTATTTGAATTTCCTACTTAATAGGAAAGGATGGGGGAGGGAATCTCTCACTTTCCTAGTTAGTAGGAGAGGGGGGCGACTGCCATCTCCCAAAAGGAGAGGAAGGGTGGGGCACGCCCTCCTCCTTCAAACCCTAATGGGTCTCGGTAGAGGAATGGGTATGGGTAGATGGAAAAGGAGGGTTGGCCCAAGGTGGGCTCACCCATGGGCGCCCAGCCCAATTTGGCCCTGGAGAGTGAACCAAAGGTGGCCCACTAGCCCTGAATAGCTTACACAGCTCAAATAAGATCCAAATGGAGTCTAATTGGCCTCAGAATGGCCTACAAAGGTCCAACATGAAAGAAATAAAAGACTCCAAGCCCCAAACTAGCTCTCCATGTCATCTCCAAGCCATAGCAAAGTCTGTGTGTCCCGAACAGTGCTGTGCATCCAGTAATGTTGCTCTGTCACGTCGCACCGATCTTGAGCTCGGGTGTCCTCACCAACTCTCCCCGGACGGGAAGAACTCGACCCTGTCGAGTAAGGGTCTCTATCACTCTGGTATCACTCGAGCAAGTCTAGATCTATCCTCTCAAGCTCTGCCCTAGTAATCCATGTGTCCTCAGACACGGGTCGTCCTCTCCAACGTACCAAGTAGCGGTGATACGCACTACTCCTAGTGGTAGTCACCTACTCATCTAGTATAGATTCTATCCGCTCACGCTACTGAGGTGACGGGGCTGAAAGTGGACTCTCAGGGGAGGGCTAGCTCACAAGGGGTGGAGAAGGCCCAAACAACTCACTGGGGATCACTGTCGGGTCCCTATATGCGACTAGATCCGAGATGTTGAACATGGAGGTAATACCATAGTCCTCTGACAAGTCTACAATACATGCATTGGATCCAACTCGCCTCAAAACTCTAAAGGGGCATGCACCATGAGCTTGTAGTTTCTTCACGACTCCAGAAGGAAACCGTTCTGGTCTGACCCAGATCATGACATGATCGCCATCTTGGAACTCGTGGGGGTGTCTATGAGCATCAACCAATTCTTTATATCGCGCGTTGTTGGTCTCTATATGGCGATGAATATCGTCATGCAAACCCCTAACATGCTCGGCAAAAGACTTTGCAGACTGCGACACTCTAGCACGCATGGGTAAGGGAACTAGATCCACTAGCTTCCTAGGTCTATATCTTGTGACGATCTCAAAAGGACTCATACATGTGGACCTATTGACTGAGTCATTATATGCAAACTCGGCAAGTGGCAAAACTAGATCTTAGTCCCTCTCGCATTCCCTAACCAAGCATCTCAGGAGATTACCCAAACTTCTATTGACTACCTCAGTTTGCCCATCAGTCTGGGGATGGTACGTCATGGAGAACTTGAGCTGCGTACCCATCATATGCCTAAGGGTCTTCCAGAAATAGCTAGTGAACTGGACATCACGATCAGACACAATGGACTTAGGGAGTCCAAACTGGCTCACTACACATGAGAAGAATAAACGAGCAACCCTAGTGGCATCAGAAGTCTTTGAGCAAAGAATGAAGATGACCATCTTCGAGAATCTATCTGTGACGACCCAGCATCTGGGCTCGGGTAAACTCGAAACCACTTAGATCCTAAGAGGCCTCCCAAGAGCTTTAAGGCTCCGAAGGGATAAAAGGAGTGTGCAGATGTGTATAAAAGTACATTGAACTTCCAGATAAGGTAGTAAACAATTACTATATTTGAATAGGATTGCTAAAATAGCAAAAATATAATTACATTTTCTATAACAAATTAAAACTAGCTACAACAGCTAACAGAATCTAGTCTAACTAAAGACAAGTACAGTCCAACAGAAAAGGGAATGTACCCTCAAGTCGGGGGAAGCCCAACATTGGCAATGTTGGCCACTAAGAACCATGAACAGCACCTCCAGACCACGGGGAAGAAGAGCAACCACACCTAAAACGTCAAGGGTCAGCCTCGTGTCACTAGCTCAGTAGGGGTCCCACAGATCCCCACTAAGAAACCAAACCAGTAACAACTGTAAGAATTATAAGAGCAACAGTAGTAAGAACAACAAGGGCAGGAGTAACAACACAGAAGTAAAGAGGTAAATCTGAACAAACCATGGTAGTCGATAAAACCTTGGCCCTCTAAACTACTCCTAATAGGGAAAGGCACAACTTTCCACACACCTAGTAGGGAGTTGCCAGACTAATCTCAAGAAAATCTGATTACATTGCCAGAACACGTCATGCTACAATAGATGTGTAGTCTCCACATAACACTAACCAAAACACCAGCACACACACACGACCTCACCGTCGTGTTTGCTACACAAGCCACAATAAAGCCAAATACATGCTACCCGAAGCACTACATCAACCATGACGAATAACTGGTCACAAAAGCCACAAGTCGCGTGTCATGTGACAGAAGCACCCCCTCACTAGAAGCAAGGCCAGATGAGTCCACTGACGTCTTACACTGCGCCTCAAGCATCTCACACTCGTCTTGAACATGGTGACTAAGACACTGTAGCAAGTTCAAGGAACAACAATAATGAGTGACTAGTCAGGGTCACGCCCATCGACGCTCATCCAAACGCCCCGTTGACGCTCATCCAAACGCCCCTGATCACGTGTGCATACACAAGCCCAATGCCTTGAGCTAGGCCTCTAGCTAGTTTGCTTCCCCAGTAGGATGCTACTACAAGGCAAGGGAGCCCATAGAAACTAGCCTAAAAATCGTATCTCGGGAACTCTCCCTGCCACCACTCCCAGGTGGGCCAACACCAAGTGTCATCTGGCTCCGACTAGTGGAGGCTCACTAGACACAGAGACTCAAAACAGAAGCATCGAAGTACAAATAGGGTAAGCACTCACCTGTCGCATGTACTACGAAGCACAAGGCAATACACAGAACTACCACCAGACTCAGGATAGACAACTAGACCTACACACAATGATCCTTGAGTCATACGACTTAGGTCAAGATCATCGCACATCATGACAACATACCGTTAATCAGCCTAATCCCTAAGCCAAAATCACGATAAAATATAATAAATCACAAGTCCTCTGCCCCAAGACTGCACACAGGACTTTCGACTCCGTATAACACAAATCACGAAACGTGAGGGAACATCAAAGCCCTCAGACCAAACAAACACGTAAATCAAGGTAAGATAATACCTGCAAGCGCCTAAAACTAGAGTCTCGATCCATACAGGAATGTCGAGACACTTACGAGATCACGTGTCAACCACTGGGTCACAACTGAGTTGACCAAAAATCATAATGACCCTCGAAATACACAAAACACTACTCGATATCATGGCACATTCGAACACCCTATAACCACAGTCATAGCCCAGATTGGACGTCCACGACATCCACGTACAATAGGCTAACCAAGGGGTCGAAGCCAAGCCAATAAACACGGAGAAAACATCGAACACTGCTCAGGATGAGACCACTCTTCCGGATCCCTCGACACACAGATCTTACTCTTACGAAACACGCAAGGCATCCGTCGAGTCAAATGCCAACAAGGCATTGAATACTGGGTTCACCGGAGCCCGTGACAACTCACATAAAACCCCAAAAATAGAAGACATGAACGTCATATTGTTTACAGTTTTACCCTACATTTTTTGTAATTAGGGCTATGTCCCTACATCTCACGTCAGTGTGGAGACCCTCCCTCTCTTTTGTACAGTCGACAACTCGCTGACAATCTTTGTACTCATATGGATCAAGAATGCATTCTGTTGTTCCTTTATGTGTTGGTCAAGGCAAATTGCAAATGGACCCTGACTCTTGGAAGAATTACACATAGGCCTTTCTTACTCAGAATTGGATGCGTGTGTGCCTGCCATGAAACCCAGTGTCGTTCTTTCACTCAAAGACTTCGTCAAGCTACCCTTGCACCTAAGTGTTGTCTCGAACCTTAAGCCTACCCTGGGTTCGATAAAAATACCAAAATACCCTTGCAATCTAGAAATGGCTAAATAGCCCCTAAGCTTTTCGAAAATTGCCTCAGCGCTCTTGGAAGTCAGAGATTTTACCGTACTCTCCCTCCAATGTGAAAAGTTCAGAAAATCCCCTTCGGCCTAGTAAAATTACCAAAATACCCTTGATAACCAAAAATCACCAAAATATTCTTGGAGTCTAGAAAATCTCCTGGCACTCCAAAAATGCCTATGACTTCTGCAAAATTACAGTCATATCATCGAATTATAGGGTTTCTTGTCTAACCTAACGACTTTTGATAAAACCTTAATTTTATTAGTACTTCGGTGGTGAGTGAGAACTACCTTTGAGCCATGCAAGCAAGCCGGCCCTCAGTATCAGGACTCTTATAGAGGACCTTAGGTTTTTTGACAGTTAAATAAATGTGTTCAGACGTTAGGTCGATATAAATCAACACTGATTACGGTCAGTGAGAAAAGGTCTAGCACTCGAACCCAATTCGTTTGATACGATGTGCACCCACAGAATAAACCCCGCATAGGCTATTTATACAGCCCCTTTATGTACAATCTTTATAATTCTTTAAAAGAATAGTCCCGACCAACAATCAGCCACTAGTCGCCGATGCATGGACGAGATAGCCAATCGCGTTCGTCGGCCATAGGTGTCGGTTCAGATCTTCTGGAGTAGTCTGCAGCTGCCTCTCCTCCTGCTGTCTGGGGAGGTGAATGGAGCTGAGGAGGTGCTCTCCGACTTGTGCGGTCGCAGTCGAGAGTTGCTCGCTGGAATGGGTTCTCGTCTTTGGGGAAGGGCTCCCCGGGTTGACCTTGTAGTCGGGTGGCAAGGATGACCTTATCGGTCCATGCGATTCGGTTAACCACTGCGACCCGGATTTGGGTAAGTCATGGGTTAACAGGTTCTCACTCGGGTCTCAAGTCGCGGCCCTATAGTTATGGGTCAGGCCCATCCACTCGCTCACATTTGGGCTGGCTAGTTTTGCCATAGAGGACGACTCATCAATAGGTGGCTCGTCTCCTGGCCTAGAGTGGGACGTGCTTCATTTTGAATTTAAATCGGGTGCCCACTGTACATCTTATTCCTATAGACATACGAAGTGTTAAGACTCTTGCCGCTGTGCCTGTAGAACTGGATAGGCGGTCACCGTGACGGCAAAGTCCTTCTCTCTTACAGCGAATGTAATGATCAGGGGTACAATAATGGGAGAGGGGGCGAAGATGAGGGCTTCCATGACGTTCACCTTTCCTTTTGGAACCAGACGGATGATGCCTGGCTCCACCCGTCTGAATGTGCTGGCTAAAAACCCAACACCGGTGTCGTTGCATAGGCAGATCAGGACCCCCGCAAACTTGACCCAAAGAGTGGTCCTCCCCGGTGTGAAGTAGGACCCTCCCTCCAGGTTCCAGCTTTGGACCCGGAGGTTGGAACCTACTATCGCCAGGACCCTTGCATCCACAGCCACCTTTGCCCTTTCTATGTAGGTGGCGATAGCTAGAAGCCTGTCCTTGTGAACTTTCCTGACCTCCCAAGGACCACCCACTCCCCACCACTCATTCAACAGTTCCCTATCTGTTTCTGTATCAATCCCACCTTGGCGGGGTGAGACCCATATGCGCCGACCAAGCCATTCTAGTTCGCCTGTCATGCTCGCCGGGGAGAGGCCTTCGATGTCAATAGCTTCCCTCCTCCCCTTTTAGGTTTGTGCCACTGGCATCCTATGCTTTACAACGTCCGCATAGGATCCAATCCTCCCTCCCCCTCCCGCCTCTAGGCATTGTCCGCCCTCCAGTTCCTTGCAAAACCTCTGCAAGTGACCTTTTTGCCGGCAGCGAAAGCAAACTGGATCGGGAACCGGCCCCCTCGATCTCGTTTGCTTCTGCCTCCACCTGCTACCCCACCATTACCCTTGGACAAGGCCATTACGGGGAAGCTCCGACGAGGGCCACCACCTCCTAGGGGGATGCGGTTCACCCCCGATGCCCACTCCATTCCTAGAGCTTCTCTCTCTAGAATATGCTAGAGGGAGAAGATCTTTTTTGAGATGGGGCATACCCCAGGGGTACAGTAAGAGGTAAAATTTTGCCTTAAAAGCCGTGTAAGTGCTTGTCAGATTGCTGAGCAAACAATCTCATAATGAACTGGAGCTCAAATTTTGCATGGACTATGTGGGGATAATATCAGAGCATGGGAAGCTCTCGATTGAGAACCTTGATAGTTGCTCTAGGTAAAAATTGATGATCAATGGTTATTAATATAGAAAAATATGGCAATGCACATTGAACTACAGTTTGGGTCGTGTTGCCACGTCTTTCCTATGATTCCTAAATACGGGGTGTTGCAGCTAGAATTTAGTAAATACAGAGCACAAGAACAAGCTCGGACTCACCATGGATGAACCCCAAGAAAGTGGTACATGAATTTGAAACAGACAAACATATGTGAGGTAGGATGCATAAGACTCTGCATATGACTTGGTTGTTCAAAGCTTACAACATTAAGAGAATGGTGACCTTTCCCTTCTGACATGCATGCCAAGCACATGCCTGTAATCCTGATTCTTACCTTTTGCATGTTACTAAGAACTGACCAAACTGGATCTGAACTGATTGAAGCAAATTGGAACCACTAGAATGGTCCTGTTCCAATATGTTTTTGTCCGAAACTGGCCTTGGAGCCTGAATCAGAATTGGAACTGGCTAGGGATGACCTGGGTTTTAATTCCTTGTGGAATGATAAGTGTGGATGCAAACATTAGACTAATTAGACAGCAGAAACCATTCTTCTGGGAAAAATTATTAAACCAATACAACAATACCATTATCACCTGATAGTATTCTTCTCTTAGTGTAAGTTGTACCTGATGTTGTTTAAGGTCTATTGATTTTTTTTTTGATGGCGGTCTAGTGATGAAGTTCACAATATGGAAATTCTGCTCCAACTTGAACTCCATTCTTATTAACATGTTGGCATTGCCTTGGAAAGCTGACCTGACATTGAACAGGGGCACCAGAGGGCAGAGTTCACATTTATAATAATCTAAGTTCTTTCAGCTGATCTTGAAATTCTAGTTGGCCTACCTGTCTTCCATATGAGCCAAAAGACAACGAAAATCTATTCAGTTTTTATTTTATTAACCACAAGTTTGTAATGTTGTGCCACTTGCAAAAAAAAGTTAGCAATGTTGTGCACAAGAATAGTAGAAGGTTGGTTTACTATGATGGGTAGATTTGTTTTCACATGGCTTGTCCTAGTCTTTTTCGGAAGAATTGTGGATTGCACCACCAGCTTTATCAAAATAAATAGAGGAGGTACAGTTGAGTCTGGTGTGGAGAGGTTTCTCCCTTATCTAAGTACAATCAATGAATGAGGAGGAATGCCAACGGAGTACAGTTGTCCCTTCCTCTCTTCCACAGAAATACTGAGACAAAACCTATTCCAGGAATATGAAAAGGACAATACTTGTAAACAAATATTTTCAATGCTTTTTTCTACTTCCCCAAAAGATGTGATCATTGTACTGCCACCGAATGCTCTAGAATATGGTGTGAGGTAGTATAGAAAGGATCTTGTGCATTGCTGAAGTGCCTTGAGAATATCTCTCCTAATTCTGAGATATGTGCACATGGTTTGCTCTAGTTATGTGGGTGGATTCTCGACCTAGTTAATGCACAAATGCATGTTCTCTTATTAGTAGTATTGCTACTAGTGTAAACCAGTCAGAAGTAAAATGAATTTCTCTTTTGAAGGATATAAAATCTAATGAATGACATTCAAAATAATCACCTTGTATCAACGTGATTAAAAGATCATGTGCCCAAAGAAGGAAATGTGGAATGATGGCACAATCCTGTCATTTATGACGATGGTTTGACTGCTCCAGATGTAGTGGTATCATTGTAGATAATAATAGTCAAGAATCTTGGTTTTTTAACAGAGCGACTGAAAGAAATTTGGGATTCCAGCCCAATCTCAATTGTCAAATATAGCTATCATAAACTAGGATTTTCATAGATGCATCAAAATAAATTGAGGAAAACAATAGTGTGGATGATGAAAAGATAAAGGTGTGGAATACTTGAAATGCTTTTCACATGTCCAGATACTTATTTCTTCACAACTTTGACATGTACATTCATGTTCTCTATTATATGCCATCTCCAGCTTTTAAACTTTAAAATCAATAATCAGTTCCTTTTAACTAATGGAATGTCAAACAATTAAGAATGCAATCACCTTATCTATTTTCGATTCAAAGATCTTTTGTTGAACACATAAAATCAAGCAACAAATTGACTTCTTGGCATTGATAATGCAACAGAGTGCTAGATGTGGCTGAGTGGATATAATCAGAAATTGGCATCTGAAAATGATCTGGTTGTTGTAACCGAAATATTCACATATAGATGTGTGTGTGCATACATTCTTGTATATATGTGCATGTGGGTGTGAATTGTATTGGCATATAGATTAGCTGTTTAAACTACTTAGATAGGTTTACAATTTTACTACATCCATGTTTAATTATGCCATCTGCCTGCGTATTGGTTAAATGCATACTTTAATTATCGTTATATTCGCATGCCTGCGTGTTTAGTTGTGAGGTGGGGATCTGCGTGATCCCTACTGAGTCTGGCTATGATTCACCCTTCCTACTTTCAGGTGGGCAGCCTCGACTTTTCGCTGGTACCTCGTGAGCTTTTGGTGGTTATGACTTGTGTACCAGTAGTAGTCGGTCTATCCTCTTTCTGTACATTTGACCAGAGTATGCCCCATGAAGTTATACTTGTGGACTTTTCTTTAAGTTGTGGGACTTGTACGTTTGTAATTTATTGACTATTGTATATATTTTGCCATGCTATTAGTTTAATTTGATTCCGCACTTAATTGTTAATTGTCATTTAAATTAATTTGTGCATTATAATCCCAATCCGTTATACAACTCCTCGATAAACTCTACTAACACTTTGGAGGCCTCATCAGCCTCTTGGGTGGCGTCCCTAGTTCTTGGTGGTGGTAATCCGATATTATTGGGTTATCGGTACCCGAAGCTCTGGATCGTTACATTTCGAGTCTCTTGACTGAGTTGGTTTAGCATGTTCAGCTTCTACCGGGTATTCAAGAAAAGCTCCCCCCAGTGAGCTGTCCTCCGTTGGGTAGAGAGCGGAGATGGTGTCCACTTCATAATGCCCACTGTAATAGTTTTCTTCGGGGGTGAAGCCCAACCCTAGATGTTGAGAAGCACGCCTCAGCTCTTTATCCATCCTGGCAGGATACCATAGCTTTTAAAATGCTTCTTTCTCTTTACGAGGCTGGCCGGAGGGGATATGCTGCTTCCGGAACATCTTTGCCATTCGGCTTGTCATGAATGTTAGCCCTTGAACGAGGACTGATGGGTTCTCTATATCTCTAGGGAGATGAAAGTCGACATCTTCCTGTGCAGGGTGCTCCTCAGCTGTATAAAATAAGCTGCTAGGGCCTTCAGACTGCCACCTCCCATGCTTTGAAAGGCTCGATAGTGACATGATCGAGGCCGAATATTGGCCTGGTGAGACACTCTGGGATTTCAATAAGGTCGTGGTGCTGGTCGACCTTGGCTTCATTAGCTTCAGGATAGGTGGCGACAGGTGCTGCTCTACTCACATCTTCTGTGCCTGCAATATGCAAGACTATCTTGGGATCGACATATCCCAGTGGCAACTGTGGGAACCAGTCATTGTCGGAGGTACTTTTTGATGCCCTGGCGGGGTCTTGGCTTTGGAGGTCTTCTGTGATGGCTCCACATACAGAGAAGCATCGAGTAGATGGCAATCGAACACTTCAAATGGGTGGAGGTCGAAAAATATCCTCTCCTCCTTCCCCTCTTGGTTGTTTTTGATGCATTGGTGTAGCGTGGAGGGTACCACCATAATTTCATGTAGCTAGGGGTGGCCGAGCAGTGCCTTGTACGAGGTACTAGAGTTGATGACACGAAATTGCACCCTGGTAGTAAAATCTGCCATGGTGAGCATGAATTTTGTCACTCCCAACGACACTTCAAACTTATGATTGAAGTCGGTGTTACGCATATCTCTGACTTTGTCAAGGTGCACATTGAAGTAGTGCCTCTGATATTTTTTGTACGATAAAATGTTCACGGCTACTCCAGGATCAAACAGAATTCTGTTCACCTCCAGATCATTTAGCTGCCCCTTCATGTACAATGGCTTGTTGTGGTTGGTTGTAGGTAGTAACATATCATCCAGAGTAAAGGTCACATTGGCCTCTGGCGGTGCTTCAGCCGGACATGTTTCATATTGAGTAGGCATCTACAAAGCAGTGATGATTGCATGCTGGGTCTCTTCACTCAGGGAAAGGATTTCCCAGATGGCGAACCTTGCCAGGAGCTTCTTAAGTAGTTTCATTATTCTGCTTCCACCTTAGACATTAGACAACTTCATCTCTTTTGCCCACCTAGGCTTGGAATAGCCTTGAACTATGGCCTCTGATTGACCTGCTTCATCAGACTCCGAGTCTGCACCTTTCTGTTGGGTGTCATCCTCTGGCTGTCCCCTATTGCCTGTCATCAGGTGAGTCTAGTCTTCATCTGGAGCACCAGAAGGCTGTTGAGGCTATTGGTGAGTACCCCTAACTGCGGGGCTAGCATCTTGGCATAACTACTTGCCCTTTGTCATCTTCAGGAATTCCAAGAAGGAAGGGGCGACAATGTTGTCCCTACTTTGATTATATAAACTAATAGAGGAGGGATTTGGACTCCCTTGACCTCCGGAGAAGGTATCTTATAGGGATGCTCTCCCCTAAAGATAATATTGTGGTTGGTGGGCAGCTGGCGCCCCCATTTTCGGCCTGACCATGTTGCAAAATCGACTCACAAATGGCTAGAAATGGGCAATCCTATCGAATTAACCCCAAATCGGGTCACATGGGTTCCCGGACTCCTACCGGCCCCAAATGACCACCAATCACGACGAAATCGGTGGGAATGGAATGTTGACATTCCAGGGGTTCAAATGATACTAACTGATCTGAAAATCATCGCCATTTTCTAGCGAACCCGACAAACACCCCAAAGGCATGATTTTACCCAAATGAGATAAAACCCACTCGTTCTCGCACCGTTCGACGTGAAACTATGAGAGAACGTAGAGGAGAAGTAGAGCATCCGTCTCCCTACCTCCACTGAAGATTCTGTGCGCCGAAGCGACTAAACCGTGCCGAAAACCGTCAAACCAATGAACCGCGCCGACTTTGAATCCACCGAGGGATCGCACCGCGTCGCGCTCCATCCGTCACTCCATCACGCTCCAGGTTCACTCCATCGCGTCCCCGCCTCAGCCAGCTCGCCACGGTCGCGCACCCCGCGTCAAGAGGACCAGAGAGGAGAGAGAATGAGAGAGAGAAAGAGAGGGTGACAATGAGGGAGGAGAGAGGGTGAAGGAAGAATAAAAAGAAAGAAATTAGGAATTTTCCTAATTTTTAAAATTCTGATTTTTATGCCCGAAAATCTACTAATTCAGAAAAATAAGTAAAAATAGTCAAAACGATCCTCGGGAAGAACACAACGCAACTGTAGCATCCTCGAGTAGGTGAACTGAGAAATAAACTCACCACAGGATTCCGTAACTTGTACGGGAGAAAAACTCCACGTGAATCGTAAAACTTAACTCAGAACCCACAAAAGCGATCCGAAAGCTCTCCGATAAGGATCCGAAAGAATCCGTATGAATCCAGGGTATTACAGCCTCCCCTCCTTTAAGAAATTTTGTCCTCGATTAAGGAGCTAACAAGGGAAAGCAGGGAAGAACAAACCCTAACATTGACTCGAAACCACACAAACCTCAAAAAACACCATTCAGAGGAACATTGCTAGACCATCATCACAAGTACCCGCTCTGGATCTCAAGGTAAATCGATTCACAGAACGAGCATGGCACACCAGTGAACACAAGTCTGACACCTCTGAATCAGGACAACGTCGCTTATGTCTCACAGGAAAGGAGACACGACCCATGCCACGAAAATAGCTATCGATAAACAAGCATCAGCTTAAACAAGGATGCATAGTCCTCTCAGCTGATAGCTCGACATCATCGGTTCCAGTGCCAAGAACAGCAAGAAAATCTCGGCACACGGTACGCCAACGACAGCACTGGACCACAAGCACAATCAAGTCAGTCCTCACTCAGACATTACATCTGATTCGAGTCACATGCCAACTCTATCCGGAGAGAACAGTATAGCAAAACCAACAGACAAGACCTCGGTCCACACAGTGCCATGACAGATTCACATGGAAACAACGGCCAAACAACAACAATGACAACAACAGTACTTGCAGAGTCCCAGCTCCGTACAGACCATAGAATCACAGGACACAACTGCAAGTTGGGTCACATCAAGGTACAATAACAAGTGAACATACGGCTACAATATATGAGCCATGCTACGAGCAGCTCACCAAGAAAGACCCACGACAACAAGGACAGCAATCTTTGGAAATGCATCTCAAGGACCACGATCACGTCCCAAGAACACAATACCCAAGAGAAACTTACAGAAGAGCAGAGGGTACTCAATCAGCAAATAAGCTGACACATTCCCCAACTCTCACAAATGCCTGTGCCAATCACCACAAAGGCCTACAACAACAATGGCACGGCAACCAACAACATCAAGGCATAAGAAGCCAAAATAAAATCACATCGAGGAAAATAATTCTCTCAACCAGCCAAATTCATACAATTAACAATCCTCGACCCGTGGGTTATCAGCCCACACGCTTCCGCTGTGCACTCATACAACGCACACAGGCATCAGAAATATCTCGGTATCCGCATTTCAGCACACACACGATGCAATTACAATTCATGAAAATCGCAAATAGCACGCCACAAGTACTGATCCAGTGAACAATCGATCACAATTAGCCTAAGTGTAAAGGAGGGAGAGTACTAGCTTCAACACAAAGCCCAAGGAGAAATGCTAATCTTAGCTTACCTTCACATCCTAAAACCATTATCGAGCCTTCATAACACATTGGCCGCTAGACACGACACGATGAACACAGTACACCACAGCTCTTAACACCATGACGGAGTCCAAAGCCAAGCAACCGTAAGATATGGAGCAGATTAGGCTCAGAATAAACACTATCCACACTTAAGCAGACACAGGACAAAGGCATCACTAAGGCAATAATTCCAAGGCCTACCTTGAAAAGACTCCACCAAACGGGAGGAGAAGCATCAAGCTCAACCAACAATAGCTCCAGAAATCTTCTCTTATAAGAATTTGTGATGTATCATGACTGAATTGATGGTTTAAGTCTACTGAATTGTAGAGTCTAAAGGCTAAACTCAATGAATAAAGCTGTTGATCACACTTAATAGCTTTCAACCATATCTCACATGTCATGTCTGGTGAAGACTCTCAGAATCTGAAAGTTCTGGAGTTAATAACTTCTTGGTTGAGAAACTTTGAGTGTATATTGTGTTTAAACATGAACCTTTCTGTAAAACCAACAGGCAGCCATATCTTATTATGAGCCAACAACTTTGTAGGCAGAGCAATGGATGAATGCACCGAGAAACTGGGTCCTTCATCAAAGAAGTAAAGTGTCATGAAGTGCTTTAGTTATCTATGTTCAAAAATGAAAATAGAATGGTTAGTTTCACAGAATAACTAGGGGTACTGGCGTCTGATCAACGCGTACCCATATGTCAAAAGGTGTAAACTATTCCTAAATGTCTTGATAAATAAAATAGAATGGTAAATTCTACTGAGTAACTAGGGTACTGGCATCTAATCAACGTGTACCCTTACATCAAAAGGTATGGATTATACCTAACTGTTCTGAAATTTATAAACAAAAAATAAAAGGAAAAATATGTTGTAATCCTGCGGTGAAATATCAGAACTATAAAAATTATTTAATCTCAATACATGTCCTAGTCACTCCTAAGAAATTCACTAATTTTGGGTGACTAAGATGAAGTGAGATTAAATATGTCATGATCTAAGTAGTTCTGGTTCATTGCTATTAATGGTTAATGCAAACTTATTCAAAGAGTGTAGTTACTAAACTCTAAAATTCATCATTCTTCAATCAAATCTCCATCAAGGTTGCATTACATGGAATCTTATACCAGAAGAATCTAGACTATGTATGCTAGGTTAATGAAGGTTCAATCAGTTTGTTAGCATGTTCATTCATGTACGTTCACCATCTTGATATTGTCATCTCAATTCTGTATCACTTCCCTATTAACCATAAATTGTCTCTATCATTTTTTTTGCTGTTGGCAAAGGGGGAGAGATTCTGATGGCTAAAAGGGGGAAAAAGCAAGGGGAAGGGGAAGAAAGCTCTATCCATAAGATGCATGTGTCCTGTATGTATGTGTGTCATATGTGGTGTCAGTCTATGAGTTAGTTTACTGTGAAACTAAAATCTGTCTCATATTGCATTTGGCTGTGTCCTCTGCATATTCTGACTAATGTTTGCCATCAAAGTATAGCAGTGTTGCCATCATCAAAAAGGGAGAGAATGTTGTGTCTCCTCTAGATTTGATATTTAGTTTTAAATTTAGTTTTGATGTTGGCAACAGTGTGATTGACCTCCATTCTGATATTGGCAACACTGTGATGATTTGTAATTTTTACTACAGTCAGATTAAGTCTTTCTCACTAAAAGGTTGATGCATTTTCATGTACTTAGCAAAGATAGGTCGATGCATACTCTTGCTACTACACAATAAGGCCTATGCACATTCATGCATTTAGATAGTCAGGTCGGTGCACATATTCACTTCAAGTCTAAAAGGTCAGTGCACATGCATAAGTGTTGCATTAGAAAGTCGATGCATCTCCCACTGCATTGAGTAAACATGTCGATGCATATGTGTTGTTGAGTTTAGAAGGTCGATGCACATATGTATTTTGGTCAAGGAGGTCGATGCTCATGTACACAATGTGCGCTATCAGGTCGATGCATATAGGTAGTCTAGTCTAGCATGTCGGTGCATCTTGTACACTGTATGCGCTACCAGGTCGGTGCACCATAGTCACAAGTCAATGTTGCAAGGCAATATGGTAGAGGTTGTTTCATTAGGTCGGTGCACATCATAAGCAGGTCGATGCTAGTGAGCTAGCATTTATAGCACAAGGTCAATGCACATCATAGAAAGGTCGATGCTAGTAAGCCAGCGCTTGCAGCATATGGTCGGTGCAACAAAGATCATCATTCTCAAGGTCGATGCACCTTGTGCATCTGTTGTGAAGTCAGGTCGATGTAGTTAGGTCTTATGTCGATGCTTTATGCATCTTCATTATATGTCACCAAGACAGGTCGATGCACATTCATTACAGATACAGTCTTCCTGACAAATAAGGTCTACATGTGTTACCGAGAGGTCGATGCTATTGTTCTAACTTGCTACGTAGTTTGGTAATACATGTTAATGCATCTTGTTTATGCACCAATGCATTTGTAGAATTTTGTGCATTCATTTACACGATTTTTCTGAACTTGTGAAACATCTGAAACTGCATTTACTTTGATACCTATCACTTGCTTCATAAGTCTCATAAATCTCTGCTTTTATTTTGACAGAAAAATAAGGTTATCAAGGTATTACCCAGATTCATGATCGAACACCTGGGTTGCATAACGGCCAAACTAAATACTTTAACAATTCTGATTAAATGCCTAAAAATGTCCTAAAAATTCCTGAAAATAGTCAAAATTCATCGGACGGAACCTAGATCTGAACCACTAAGGATCTGCTAATTCTATGGGTGTTACAGTCATCCTCTCAACCCCCCTCCATCCTCACCTCCTTTCTCTTTTGCCCCCTTACACCCACCAGCACAAATTTGTCATCCAACATATACACATGAAGCTGCTGATGTGATGTGATCAATGTTGTGTGGAGGTGAAGCAGGAGGGGTTGAAGGCACGGCTAAATTGATGCATTTAGCGGAGACAATCAGAAGTCAATGAAGCTGCCCATAGAAGATAGCCTCCTGAACTGAAACTATAATTTAGGCCATCCAATAGGCATACGAGGAACAATAATCTGTTTTATCATTTGTAAGAATCTGCAGAGACAAAATTGTGTGCAGTACAATTCTCATATAGTTTCATGTAAAAAGAATTAGTGGCACATTTCTTTGCATTACATCTCCAATTTGTGTAAAGTAAGTTATAATTTATTAATTTTAGGACTACTGCATCCAACCAGTAAAGTCAAAAGATACTATTATCCTCTTGTTGACTGTGTTGATTAGACATTGTAACACCTTTGCATATGACCATCACAACAATCCATCCCATATGCTATTTCTGCTACTGCATCACAAAGTCCAAACATGCAGCTTTGTCCGATTGTGGAGAATTTTGATTAATGATAGCTTCCACCAGACTGAGGAGATAAAGTTTTACATATATCTTGGTACACTGGACTAATGAGATGAAGCCTTGTGCAAGTGTCAGTGTGCATGTACGTAAATTTTTAAGCTGCATAACAGTAGAGTTTAACATCGTCATGACTTATCCAAGATAAGCTTACAAACCTGAATTGCAAATACATTACTTCTGTCTGATCAGAAGCCTGCCTCAAACTTGATTGTACTTTTATCTCCACCCAACCTTCTTAAGGTGGTGCATAACACACCACATTCAGCAAGAAGTAGGCTAATAGTTGTTGCATTCTAACTTGGTCGCCAAGAACTCTAATCACCTTAGTTTCCTCTGGAATATCTCTTATCAGCTGCAAGCCCCTTTCTCTTAGAGAAAATGATATCATCTGTCGTGGCAGCAAGGTTTATGTAGAGAACACTTGTTCAAGAACCATCGCCCTCATCTGTAGCTGGAGTCAATCATTCTGAAGGCACCTATAGAATGTTCAAGTTGTAACTAGTGTCTGTTAGTGGACCATTCTACTTTCAGAGGAAGAAGAACCTCACCTCTCCTCTTTGATTGTACTACCTTTGTTTTTTTAATAAAAGTTAGTAGCACAATCTACCTTTTTCAGAAAATTATTTTGCCCTTAGTTTACCAAGTTTAAATATCTTTGTCACCGTCTTGGGTTCCCAGCTTATGATATATAATTTTGCCAAGAGCCTTCAACTAAACTGCACCAGATTTTTTTTAATATTCTTTTTGGCAGTTGAATAAGGTACTGCCAAAGGTCAATTTTTCCATTGTTGAATCAAATAAATTGACCACCGTGGTATACTTCTACATGAATACCGCTGTTTGTGGCCTGTAATGACCCAACACAGGAATACATGTCCACATCATTTCAAATAAGTTTGTTGTACTGCTAAGTTTTAAAATTAGCAGATGTAGCAAATGGATTTTACAACATAAGCTATATAAAAGGGCAAACATGATCCCCATTAGAAAAGTGTAACACCCTGTCCATTTATAAGAACAAACATGAATGCGAACTTAACTATGATTTCTATTAGGAAGATATACTTACCACAGTAATAAAACCATACAGCCCAAAAGCTCCCCAGAAGCATGCATCAATAGACAACCTGCAAGGTTTGATCACCTAATCCATCAAAAGCATAGAAGTAAAAGTGCCTATCTATAAGATAAACTTCATCAAAGCATAGAAGTAAAGATGGATATCTGTAAGATCAACTAAGATTATAGTTAAAAACATAAAATGAAACAAACAAAATTAAAGATATTTGGCTCCTCGATAAAATCCATTCAAGAAGAAGGTGCAGGTGAAAGCTGAAACACTAAAATTTTTCTCAACATAGTCTCCCGTAAAGCACAAATATATCAGAAATGCAAAGCTTGGGGAAAATCCATTCACCACATATTCATCACATAAGTTGCTATCATACTTTCAAACTTTTCTTAAAAAAATACTTTCATTTTCTCTTTTGGGGAAGATGATGATATAGTTGTATAGTGGTAAAAGCACCTGTGACATGAAGACAAAAATATAGCATTTTGACCCTCCCTTGAGAAAAATTTTAACAAAAATTAAAGAGTAGCTTTCTCTTTCCTCATGATGGAACCACTAGTCGTAGCCCGACGACGTCTGTGTCGGCCCACCTGGGAGCTGCTACAACACCTTGATCGGATGCCAGCAAAGATCTCTGTCCTAGAATTAATCAGACGGCACCATTTCGTGTGAGTTTCCTCATTTGTCTTAGTGGGGATTCCCAACTTCCTAGATTCGCATTCCACTTATCATAATCATTTTTTAATGAAGGGGGTAGGTAGCTTTTTCCTCACGATTATCCTTCGTGTGAGTGTAGAAATTCGAGCCTCCATGAAGTGTTAGGAAGAATTTATAGCATCCCTATGGTTGGAGATCGCTGAATGCATTGTGTGTGAAGTGCGGGAGTTTTGTCTCTGGTGTATTACGTGAGCTATGCTAGCAACATAGCTACTACTCTTTCCTTTGACGCATGCACTCACCATAAATTGATTTTTCATTCTTTAGTGTATGCTGTGACGCACACATATCTAGAATCGGGGTAGCATTATTTAGCAAGGAAGCACGGTACTAGAAGATTCAAAGGAGGTGTATTAAACTATATTGTAGGCAAGCATACAAGCAGGGTAAGTAAGCACTCAGAATCATATATATATATATATCATTATTATATACATATATCCTATACATATATCATCATTCCTATTTTTTATTTATTTATTCAGATGCTTGATGCGAAAACCTGCAAGTTATTGAGAGTAGGTAAAAAAAATATTAATGCCTAAGCGAGGGAAAAATGACTTTATGCGTGGTGATGGGTCCCGATGGTATGAAGGGTGGACGTTAGCCAACATGGGTCATTTTATTCAAACAGTAAGTCTAGGTCAGAGATGAGATGACAGGCCTTGATAGGATGTCTCAGTCGAAAGCGAACAGCGGGTTTTGACGGGAGGTCTATCCCTTGAGCAGGAGAGCGAGCTCTGCCAAACACAAGGGAAGTGGGCTAAAATTTAAAGAGTAGGCTGTGAAAGCTGGTAGATAGCAAGAATGCGGGTTGTGAAAGTTGATAAATAGCAAGAAGGCAGGCTGTGAAAATTAGAAGGTAGTAATAAAGCAGGCCGTGGAAGATGATAGATAGCAGAAGAGCAGGCTGTGTAAGCCAAAGAATAGGGGGATAGCAGGCTTCAAGGGCATGCCTAAGTCATTGAGTTGTACTGATTATCACGGTGGGACATGATGGTGATTATTGAGATAGGCCTAAGCCAAAGGATAGCAAGATTGTCGGCTTTGACGAAAAATCTAAGCCGAGAGATATGAGGAGAGCAGGATTCAACGATGTGTCGAAGCCGAGGGATAGCGAGATAACATGCTTTGGCTGATGAATAGCAAGGAAGCAGGCTTCGATGATATGTCTAGGCTGAAAGGTTGTGGGACTCAATTGAAGGTCTCAGCCGAAGGGTAGCAGGATAGTGGGCTTCAAAGACGTGTCTAGGCCAAAGGGTAGTGGGCCTTGACTAAAGGTCTAAGCCAAATGGTAGTAGGAAAGCGAGATGTGAAAGCTGACAGATAACAGGGAAGTGGGCCATAAAAGTCGAAAGATAGCAAGCTATGAGAGCTAGAAAATAATGGGATAGTAGGCTGCAAGAGCTAGAAGGTAACAAGGTAGGATACTGTAAAAGTCAGAGATAGCAGGACAATAGGCTATGAGACCCAGGGCTAGTAGGACAGCAGGCTATGAGAGCCAAAACAACATAATAGTAGGCTACGAGAGCCAGAAACAACGGAACTAGCAGGCTACAAGAGCCAGAGATGGTGAAATAGCAGGCTACGAGAGCCCAAGATAGCAGGCTAAGCTAGAGATAGCAGTCAGAGATAGCATACTACAAGAGCCAGAGATAGCGGAATAGCTGGCTACAAGAGCCAGCATTAGCAGGCTAAGCTAGAGATAGCAGGCTACAAGAGCCAGAGATAGCAGAATAACAGGTTACGAGAGTTAGAGTTAGTAGGTTAAGCCAAAGATCGCAGGAGGCTAAGCCATAGATAGTCGGCTACAAGAGCCAGAGATAGCAGAATAGCAGGCTACAAGAGCTAGAGTTAGTAGGCTAAGTCAGAGATAACAGACTACAAGAGCCAGAGATAGAGAAATAGCAGGCTATGAGAGTCAGAGTTAACAGGGTAAGCCAGAGATAGTAGAATAACAGGTTATGAGAGTCAGAGTTAGCAGGCTAAGCTAGAGATAGCAGACTACAAGAGTCAGAGATAGTGGAATAGCAGGCTATGAGAGCCAGAGTTAGCAGGCTAAGCCAGAGATAGCAGGCTATAAGAGCCAGAGATAGCAGAATAGCAGGCTATGAGCGCCAGAGTTAGTAGGCTAAGCCAGAGATAGCAGGCTACAAGAGCCAGAAGGTAACAGTATAGCAGGCTACAAGGATCAAAGATAGCAGACTACAAGAGCTAGAAATGGAAGAATAGCAGGCTACAAGAGTCAGGAATAGTAGGATAGCATGCTACAAGAGTCTGGAATAGCAGATCTCTTTCAGTCGGACCACTCGGTTCTGGTCGCGCAGCCTAGGGCCACTGTATTCTCCTCGTATTGTGCATGCTTCTGTGCCAGGGGGAGGAGGTCGGTGAGGGTCGTCGGGGCTTCGACTCCGAGTGCTCGTCGAAGGATGTGGTCTCGCATCCCTTGAGTGAGTGCAGTGGTGGCGATGCTGACGTCGAGATGCGGGATCTAGAGCGCCTCCGTACGGAAGCGAGAGACGAAATCCCACAACGTCTCTTCTCGCCCCTGCTTGAGAGCGAGCAGGGTCACTGTAGACTTAGCTACCTTTTGACAGCTAATGTAGTTCTCCCTGAACAGCTTCTTGAGCTGCTGGGAGGAGGAGATAGTCCTGGCCGGCAGGGACTCGAACCATGCCCGGGCGTTCTCCCAGAGAGTCGTAACGAACGCCAAGTATTTTACAACGTCTGAAGCCCAATGGAAGACCAGATGGGACTCAAAGCTGTGCATGTGATTGGCCGGGTCGGTGGTGCAATCGTATGGAGTGAAAGACGGTAGCTATAGCTTGGGCGGAGTGGAGGCCTCCATGATCTCCTTAGAGGAGGGAGCATGGAAGTCTTGGTCCTCGTCTATGAGTCCTTGATTCTTGGCGGCAAGGAGGACATCGTCCAGGTAGCAGACTTTGTCCTCTATTTCGTCGATACGTTGGAGCTGCCGATCCATCTCTGGGTTAGAATGCAGCGGACTGCGCACCCTTGGTGTGGGCAAGCTGCGCGACTGTCGCGTCCTCGCGACGGGGATGTCGGAGGCTTCCCGCACTTGGTGAGAATTTGCCACGATCCGCGTCCCCTCATTCTGACATCGTTCAGACGGAGGGCGTTGGGGGTCCACTTGCCGGTTTAGGAGGTCCTGACATAGCCCCGTCAGAGCCTCAATCTGTTGGCGTATCTCACCGAGATCGCCTGGCGTGACTTCCTGGAGTGGATGAGCGGAAGATGCTTCTTGCGATCCACGCCGAGAGGTGGCTCCCTGATGAGAATCGCGACCCCGGTTGTTGGCATTGTGAAGACTCCCACGAGGTGCCATGACTTTTCACTCGTAGTTCCCACAGACGGCGCCAAGAAGTGTAGAGGCAGAAATCTGATTTCTATGTCACGTACCACATTCTCTATTTATTTATCGGGAAAGTCGTCTGATACCCGTGGAAGCCTGCAAACACTAGAAGCCAAAGTGGAGTCAGAAGGAGCCTTGCGCATTAACCCAGGGGACAACCCTCCGATGCTTAAGTCAACAACAGATCAAATAAAGGACAGAGAAGAGCAGAAGGAAGAGAGAAGGATAGAGGTCATCATAGTAGATCCGAGAGACGCGTAGGCCCTCCAGATGAGTACTCGCCGCTCCCAGTGGTCACTCAGTGAGTGCTCGCTAGGTGGTAAGGTCGTGCAAGAGGAGTTACTCTCTGGAGAAGTAAGTGTGAGTGACCTCTCTAACGCAGTAGCAAAGCTAGTGGCTCTATATATTCTCTGTGAGTAGCTGCTGGCAGAAATTTCACCGTATCCTCTCTTCTCTATCGAGGTCCCTTTTATAGGGGGTTGTCTTGGAGTTGTAGGCCTATCCCTTAACAGGGAAGGGCGTAAGTAGTGGAGTAACGTTTCCCGCGATCGTGATGGGAGTTTTCCGTTGAGGGGCGATTATCCCGAAGTCGATTGATCCTTGGGCGAGTCTTACGGCGCTCGTGGGACGTGCTCGCCTGTTACGAGGTAGAATCCAACGTCGTGGGGGGTAACGGTCGGTCGTCGGAGAGTCATCCGACGGTTATTGCATCTGGGTCGAATCCCTTCCTGCGTTGTCGAATCCGATGCCGAGTCGTAGTGGGTCGCGCCTTGATGGGCTTCGGGCGTTGGGCGCCCTTGGGCGTGTGGTAGGTCCTGGGCCAAGTTGGGCTCGTTGTAGATGGACCCGTTATGAGCCGAGCCGAATTTACCCTCCTCACTATGTATGAGAATTAGAATTATATAATTTTTGATTAATAAGTACTTTACAAAGTAGAGAATTTTTAATAATGAATATCAAAAATCAAAGATTAAATGCATGCAGTTCTAAAGCGGGTGGCACCATACTTAATTTAGATTGACTCGGGCCATGATCACGCTCCGGTCATGAACACAATAGGAACGGAAGAGAGATAACACTTGATCACGGTAGAACTCCCAACCTCGTAGGGCTTCGACATCACTCGATCACGCTCCAATCATGAATGTCATAGGAACGGAAGAGATAGGAGAGCAAGAGCACAAAAGATTTTGAATAAAAAGAGATAATATGGCAAAAATAACTCAAAACTTCTTGCCATTTTCATGCTTACATATATATATATATGTATATGTGTGTGTGTGTGTGTGTGTGTGTGTGTACCCCCTCTAACGATAGTTCTAGCGAGTGGGCTTGCATCTTCTGTGAGCGACGTATAGCCCCTAGGGACTCTTGGAGTCGGGTTTAGTGCCACCCTTAGTTGTGTGTTGCTGGTCGTGTCCATCTTAGAGTCTGAGGCCCGCACCACATAGAGTCGGCTCTCGTGTCCGTCCCGCATCACTTTCTCCCTCTCTATCTCCTACTTCCAGGCCTGTGTGGCTGCCTCTGGCCTGCAGGACGCCGGCTTCCTCGGTGGGCCGTTCACTTGGTATAATGGACAGCGAGCTAATGGGATTTGGGCCAGGTTGGACAGGGTGCTCTTCAACGGCGAGTGGTCCATCTCATGCCCGGCCATTTCTGTCTGTCACCTGTCACGCGCCTACAGCGACCACCGTGCTCTCTTGTTGTCTCTGCTCCCCAAACCTGACAGGTGACCTTCCAGATTTTGCTTCCAACAAATGTGGACTACCCACGACTAGTTTCTCGCTGACTCTCAGGCCGCCTGGGGTGCTGCTCCATCGTCATCTTTCCCCCTCATCGCCATGGCTCTTAAGCTCAAGCACATGAAGGATTTCTATAGGTGCTGGAACCATGATACTTTCCACAATATTTTCTCCAATGTGCAGGCGGCTGAAGAAGCATTCTCCTTGGCTCAAGATGCCTTCGACAATCACCCCTCGGACGCCCACCATGCAACCTTCTTGGCTGCCAAAGATGAACTTGACCGGGTTCACTCTCAAGAAGAAATGTTCTGGCGTCAAAAATCGAGAATCAAGTGGCTCAAAGAAGGGGACTGCAACACCAAGTTTTTCCATGCCTATGCCTTATCTCATCGCAGCCGTGCCTGTATCTCGGAGCTACGCCGTGATGATGGATCTATTGTGGACCAGCAGGAGGACATGGCTGCCTTGCTGATATCTCACTTCACCTTGGCCTTCACATCTTCGCCACACCACATACACCCGGAGGTCTTGGCTTCTATCCCCCCCATCATGACTGCAGAACACAATGATTTGCTTTGTGTGGTTCCCTCCGGTGAGGAGGTCAAGGGTATTATCTTCGGCATGTCGCCGGACAGTGCGCCCTGTCTGGACGGGTTCACGGGATATTTCTTCAAGGCTTGTTGGGACTTCATAGCCAACGACGTCGTCAAAACTATCTAAGCTTACTTTTGTGGGCACTCTCTTCCGCGCAGCTTCACCTCGTCCCTCATTGCTCTCATCCCCAAGGTGGACAGCCCGAAGACTTGTGCCGACTTCTGTCCCATTAGTCTTTGCAACTTCATTTACAAGATTATTTCTCGTGTGCTTAGCGATCAGTTGGCTCGTGTTCTCCCCCTTTTGATCTCGGAGGAGTAAGGGGCCTTTGTCAAATGCCGACACATCATCGAAAACATATCCCTAGCTAAGAAGTTGGTCCAACACATTGGGAAACTGTGCCGAGGGCGGAATGTCATCCTCAAGCTTGATATGGCTGAGGCTTATGATCGCTTGGAATGGAGCTTTCTATTTGCTGTCCTTCGAAAATTTGGGTTCAGCCTCCCCGCCATCTCCCTCCTTGAACCTTTGATAACTAATTATTGGTTTTCCATTCTCTTCAACGGTCAATCTCATGGATACTTCAAGTCCACTAGAAGGCTTTGGCAAGGGGATCCCATTGCTCTGGCTCTTTTCATTCTGGCGGAAGAGGCTCTCAGTCTGGGGCTCTCCACTTTGTTTCTTCGCAGCTGAGGCGGGTACTATCAGTCGATCAGCAGGTGCCCCTCCATCTCACACTTGCTATTTGCCAATGATACACTGATTTTCAGCAACGGCACTGTGCGCCGCTTGCGGTCTCTCATGGCCTTCTTGAAGAAATACGTGGTCGCCTCTGGGCAGTGCATCAACTCCTCCAAGAGCTTCTTCATTCTTGGCAGCCGCACACCGCCCTCCCTCGCATGATCTATTGGACTCATCATGGGTTTCAGCTAGGCCTCTCTCCCGTTCACGTACTTGGGTATCCCCATACATGCCGGAAGAATGAAGCTGGCACACTACTCGTATCTTTTATCCAAGACTGCAGCCACCCTTTAAAGTTGGAAATCAGCCTTCTTATCGGTGGGAGGGTGAATTATCCTCATCAGGCATGTTCTTTCAGCCATGCCCATCTACACCTTATCCTGCACTGCTGTTTCATCTACCATCCTCAAGGGTTTTCACAAACTACTGGCGAACTTCTTTTGGGGCTCATATGAAGGGTCTCCGAAGAAACACTGGAAAGCCTGGGATCTTATTTCTCGCCCCACTGATTGCGGCGGCCTTGGAGTCCTTAATCTATCCACCTTGCAGGTTGCGCTCAGAACTAAGCTCTTGTGGAGTGCTATATCTGCACCTTCGTTTTGGGGTTCCTTTTTTTGAGCAAAACATCTCCACTTTCTCCACTACTCGGCTGCCCCTTTCTCCCATGCTCTCATAGTGGATAGAGTTCTTTGGCAGTAGGCGGCTGCCCTTATCCATGCGAACCACCGAGTCTTCATCGCCAAGGACAACTCGAGGGCTTCATTCTAGTTCGACGTATGGGTTGGGTCTGCTCCACTGAAGGACTACTTGTCACCGCTAGTTTGGTCTGATCTGCCAGACAAGATGATCTCGGTGCAGGCCGCACTGGCTGGCCCTGCACAGGCCTCTCTTGCAGCCGCACAGTAGTTCTGCCCGTCGGGTCTCCTCCACGACGCCTTCGCTTTATCCATCACCGCTGATAAGTGGATCTGGACGCTCAGCCCCAATGGGATGTTCACTACAAGGTTTGTGTGTAGCAGCCTCTCCCCGAGTGCCTCCCCCTCCTGGGCCTTACTGTGGCACCATCTCATCCCCATCAAGTGGTCCATCCTCACTTGGCGTCTCTTGCGTGGCTGCCTTCCAGTGGACGATGTTATTATGGCTGTAGGCATTCCCTTGTGCTCCAAATGCAACTATTGTCCACCTTTCCAAGAGGAGGGGGCGCTGCACCTATTCTTTCTTGGGCAGGTTGCTACCCAAGTCTGGTCGGTGGTTTTTGACTTGCTCCACTTCAGCTGTCTGCTGCACTCCTCCATTTCCTCGGCTGTCCTCGATTACTTAGGTGGTCTGTCCCTATCTACGGTGGCTGGTAGCATCTCACGGTGTATGTTTTTGGCCGTCATCTCCGAGATTTGGCACAGTAGGAATCTAGGGTGGTTTGAAGGGTAAACCATGTCTGCGTGTCATATCCTTTGCAAGGTCTTGCAAGCAGTCCGCTCCATTGCACAGGTCTACATCTTGAAGGGCAGACCTCCCATTCTGGTGCAGCAACTGTTGCTAGCTTCCTGGGGTGTTACTTTCAAGGTATTGCAGCCGTCTCCTCCAAGACTCATCCGCTGGTTTCCCCCTCCCTTGGGCCGGCTAAAACTCAACGTCGACGGTGCATTCAAGCATAGCATGGGTGCAGCTGGTTGTGGGGGCATTCTCAGGGATGCACCTGGCCGATTAATCTTTGCCTTTGCTACAGCATATCCTCTTGTTAGCTCTAGCTTGGATGTCGAAGCGCTTGCCCTTCGCGACAGACTCTTTTGGTGCCGGGAGTGTGGCTTTTGCGTCGTGGCTGTTGAGACAGACTCTCTCCTTCTGGCCCACATTGTCCTTTACCGATCTAGTTGCCCGTGGCGGCTGAACATCATCATGTACGAGGTGGCACAGTTGCTTAGCTCTTTGCATATTTTCATTTCTCATGTGTATAGGGAGGCCAACCAAGTTGCTGACATGCTGGCCTGCCTTGGTTGCTTCTCGTCTTCCTTTTGTTGTTAGTCTTCTTGGGAGGAGCTTTCGTCCGTTGTTAAAGGACCCTATCGTCTTGATAAGATAGGGTGCCCCTCGCTCCGTCCTTGACCTTTACTTGTACCTTTTTGCTTATCATATATGATATTTCTCCCTGCCTGGCAGTCGGGGGTGGAGCGCACGTTCCCTTCCTTTAGGGGTGATCGCTCTGCCTTGTCTTGCTAAGTAGGTATTGGCTGGATTAAAAAAAAAGTGTAGATCAAAGCTGAGGAGGAAGCTTCATCTAAAACCATCTTCATCCACTAAGGGGGAGCCTTAATCTGAAGTTTTTATTTTGTGTTTCTCCTTTCCTTTTCATCAAGCTTCAAGTGTGTGTTCTTATAATATTCAAACACCTGTGTGTGTGTGTGGATCTACGCAGATCCGTGTGTGTGTGGTTCTCCTTTTCCTCATATCTCTTTGTGATTCGGTGCTTGTGCACCTTCGTGGGAGTTCCAAACTCCTCACGTGTGTGTGTGTATTTTGATCTTGTAACTCTTCACAAGATAGTGTGGGAATCCTCACAGATCGTGAGGGGTGAACGTAGGTTGTCGTTGTTACATCTGAACCACCTAAAAATCACTGTCCATTGTGTGGTTTGATCATTTTCTTCTATCCCCATTCTGTGCAAGCACACACGTAGATTAAATTGGTTAAATCTCTTAAGTTAGATCTAGCATAATTTATCATTCTCACATTAAATCTCGGATATATTAAAAGGTGGGTTCGGATCGACAAGGCAAACCTTGTCAGGAAGATAACATATTGCGTGAGTAGAATCTTTAGATTTTCACCTCCGCCACCATATCCAAGATCGGTTGTGTGTGGTAGATTTTGTTAGATCTGATAAATTTCTATATAGATCTAAATTCATTGTGGCTATTTCTCATATTTGTTTAAATCAGATAAGATTTTATTAAAGTTTGTAATCACCCAATTCACCCCCCCGCTTGGGTGTCATTTGTCACGCCCCGAACCGATAGTAGCGGGAAGCAGTGCTCGAAACGTATAGCGAAACAGACATGATTGCAAGAGCAAAATAAACAACCACAAATAACACATGGAGGCTGTTGGGGATGCGATGAGGGAGCAGATAACTGATCCAGAGGGGGGTGAATGGATCTATGGCCTATTTAAAAACTTTTCACCCGATTAAGAGGAAACTAATGCGGAATATGAAGACAGCCAACAAGATGGTGTCCCTTCCTTTTTTACAGATGGGACACGCAGCAATCAAACATACATGCAATGGCTTAATATGATAAAGATCGACTACTGGGAAAGCAACAGCCGAACAGATAAGTAGACGGTTCAATCCCGTAGACGGATCAATCACAAAACAGATCTAACTCTAAGGATCTGATTGAATGACCATAAGAGAAAGAACAGTCCAGCAGATAGAATAAGATATAACAATAGACTGTTCAACCCTAGGAAGTCGGATGCTATGTGTTGATCTGGAAAGGAATCATACGTGGGAAGATTTAATTCTAATAGGATTCTACGTGGGAGATACTAATCCCAATCAAACTCTCAAACCCGTAGGATCTCTCTCCCTATAAATATATCCCTTCGTAAACCTTCAGAGGTTACTGCCTCTAAGTTCTCTTCATCAACGTCAACCTGCTGCTACTCTTCTTCCTCTCTGCTACTACTTCTTCTGGGATTTACGTGGAGAAGAGGTTCTGGTTTTTCTTTTTCTGGGTTCTCCTGCCAGGAGAAATTCTCCAGCTGATACTCTGTTTCTCCTGCTTCACCTATGGTCGTTGAAGCAACAGGAATAGTTCTTTCTGTTCATCAGAGGAAGTGGACTGCTTCTTCCTCTACTGTGGAAGCTGCTTCCTCGATAGCTAAGCCTTCTCTATTATCCACCCTGTTGCCGTGAAGACTGGAGTCGTCTTCTCCTAGCCCTGCCAGTTTGCAGTTGCTGCTATACATCCTCATGAAGCTTTGTTACAAATAGAGTACCATTCTTCAATCTATTCTTCAGATTCGTTAGTCCAAACCACCTCAGATCAGGTAGGCGTTCTCAAGTACCAAGTCCAACTTAATAAATCTCAAATGTGTGCATGCATATAAGTCATCTAGTATTGATAAAATGAGTTTTCTACAAGGTTTTCTGAGTTTTAGAAATAGGGCGCCCCTATAGAAGGGCGCTATTCACTTTAAATGACTGAATGCATAGTCGTTCTTCTATTTAGTTATTTAATAAATACCCATGTTCAAAATTTAATAACCATAAACCATGACATCTAATCTAATGCATGGGCATACTACTAGATTTCTACTATCTTTCTCTACCTGTCCATGTGTTCCTTTCTGTAAAATTATTTTATTTGGAAAAGTGACACTATTCATGACCAAAGAACACACGACTGTCACACAGTCACTGTTTGAATAGGGCGCCCATGCCCTGGGCGCTATTTCCCTGAATCATGGCTGCCACCTAGGCGCCAATTCCCTGAGTATGTAATCTCCTGAAAATCGTAATGTGTTTACATGTGGAATAAAACTTGAATTGGTGAAATCCTGAACCAGTTTGCCTTAATTTTCAGAATGATTTTAAAGAAGTAATGACTCTACATGCAGGCGCCATTTTCCTGAGTAGTGTTTTCCGAGAGTTTTCTAACCCATTCCAGTGGGTTATCTACTAGCACTACATTCCAGTCCGTGAGTATAGTCCGTATTTTTTGGGCTTTTATCATTTTACCCACACTATTTCTCGGTGATAGATGAACCCTCCGCGGGATATTCCTTCCTTCGGACTGGTGATTTTATCATAGAGACCTCCATCAGTCTCCTCGTAGTCTTGGATTCCCTCAAGGCCGATTGAGCAGGTTGTACCACTAAAACCCATGATACTTTTGATTGCCATGTCACTCTAAAGAAACATAGTATACCGGCCCTCATGGTATGCTATTTGGATGCCGTGAGAACGTTTCTTGAGTTAATGGAATGGAAAACCATACCATTAATATTCCTTAAGAATTCTGTGCCTCCTTGTAGACATCGATTCTTTCTACCTTATCATGAATAGAGAACGAGTGACCATATGTATGTGGGCACTTATTCTTGATGTCCTGGCACCCATTAGGGAGCCAATCCCACCTAGTTTTCAACAAGTATCGTGATTATACCGCTTGATCATATTTACCCCTACGTAACAAGTTCTATCTTTAAGTTTTATTCCACAAGCTCTACCTTAACATTCTTACAAGGTTCATTCCCTTGAAATTTTACATTTGGCGATAACTATAGTGGATGTCGAAAATACATGACCCAATGCCTACACATATAGGGCCCGATCTGGTCCTAGGAGGAGCACCTGAAAGTACTTGTGCCCATGGGAGTTGATTGATCGCGGTGTGGCATTGCACCGAAATGCTTGTCGTTCTAGATATAAGACATTCCACTCACTCTCTCTCGTGACATTACATGATATTACTTGTGTGCGTGACTCGTCGTGGTACTTGCTAGAACTCTAAAGTAGACAATACCTCGTGCTTGATATTCTCCTTAATTCTTGCTTGTCCCGTTTTACTAGAAATTCCTTATCTTGGTTTAATTGATATACTTTAATATTATTTTGTGATCATTCATGGATAATAGTTTTGCATTCATGAAACAGGTAATTACTTAAAGCTAGCTTATTCTTGAGATATAATTTTTATTGAGCTTTCACTCACCCAGTTTATTTCAACATTTTTCAGATAATTAGGTGACTAGTGAGACCGAGACTCACACGGGAGGGGCAAGTGTGCAAGTGAGCTCTAGAAATTAGTGAACCCGAGTTTTTTACTTTTCTTATGTCTACATAGTAATTTCTATTAATTATCTTGGAACACTTCTTTCTTCTGGAAAGGGGTACACTCTCCCTATATGATCTAGATGACTTGAATTTTACAAAAAAAAAAAGCATGAAGTCATTTGATTCTATGTTTGAAAATGCTTAAATAAAAATCGGTACATTTTGTTCTTCACATTTTGATGAATCAATAAAGTTTCAGGTGTGAAAAATGGTCAAGAAGAAGCCTTCATGACAATGAAATCAACCTCAGATGTCAATGGAGTCGATCTAGCTCAACCAAAGTCACCTGCCAGCTGAAGAAGATATCACTGACAAATGCCAAAGTTAAGGGTGACAAATAACTTGACAGAGGTGAGAAATAGGTCTACACCGGTGAAAAATACCTCTAGAAGGGTGAAAAATAACTTGGCAATGGTGAAAAATGAGTGGTAGCACTGAAAGTCCTCAAACGCCAAGAAGAAGACTCAACTCAATAGGACTTTAGAGTCGACGCCAGCTGCATTGAAATCACACGGTTGAAGAATGGAACCAAAGTGACAGCTGCTGTGAAACAAGGCTAACAAATAGATGGTTAAGGCTGAAAAATAGGTAAGTATGGGTGACAAAAAGTAGATAAAGGTGACAAATGGTTTCATATGGGTGAAAAATAGGCCATGACGTTGAAAGTTTGAAAAGCTTGGACGCGAACAAGAAGAGTCAAAAGTCAAACCCTAGACATCCTGATTTCAGTCAAGACGAGGGTCCAGTAAATTTCATCTTCAGTCAAAGATCATCTAGTCAAAGTCAAACCCCAATCAATCGTCAACAACTCAAGCCAAAGCAAAGTCAAAGCTCTGGGCTTTAGAGTCAACACTATCAACAAAGTCAAAGCACCAAGTTCTAGAGTCAAGATAGCCACCAAGGTCAAAGTCAACATTAGTCAAGCTCAGCTAGAAGTCAAGGTAGTCAACCAGTCAGTAGAAATGAAGAGGAGCTCAAGCTGGTAACAAGGGCCTTAACGATGACAAATAGAGCCTTAGTGGTGACAAATAGAGGCTTAACGGTGTATAATATACACCTAAGGGTGATAAATAGGTTCTAAGGAAACAAAGTCGACTCCATTAGCAATGAAACTTCTAAAGGTTGAAGAAGAGCTTTAGCAATGGAATAAGGGTGAAAAATAGGTCCTTAACACTGACAAATAGGCATATAAGGGTGAAAATTAAATTGTTAAGGGTGACAAATAGGTCACTACTGCAGAACAAGACCTAAACACGTGAGGATCACTTGGGCTATCTTCGTGCCTTCAACTCCAATGATTGGCACGTGATCCTAGGATGGCTGGCATGTTCACGGATGTTTTAAGAAGAAAGAATATTCCCCTCTGCCAAATGGACCAATGGAAAATCAGAAGATTAATTAGGTTATCTTGAAGAGCTCCGGAGGCTCTGTTGAATATAAATGCTCCAAGCTCCTAAAAAAGGGCTGCTGCCTTTGGAGAGAAAGAGAGCCCATCTGAGACGAACAAGAGAGTTACCTCGTGAGCCAAAGAGGAAGAGAAATAAGAAAGAAAGAGAGAAGTGATCACAGCCTACTTTGAGAAAAGATTGTTTCGATTTTGGTGAAAGCTCTTGAATCAGCATTCAGAGCTACATTTGATTTTTCTCTACTGTATTTCATTTCTTCTTATTTTTTATTTTTCTAATTTCCTTTGAGATGGTGTGGTTGTAGTTCTCTGATAGTACATTGTTGCATTTATCGGAGGTGTGATCAGTTTGAACTGGTAATGTCCTAGTTTGCATACCAGGGTGTGAGGTGGATTCCTCGTTTGCTCCCTTAGCGCAGTGTTACTGGTTCTACTGTGGTAGAATCAGTTGTGTTTTCAACGAGTTGGTGAGCACGGGTTCCCTCTTGGTCTTTAGAGGAAGAGAGGAGGTTGTTCCTTGGTGGGAATCTATGGGATCAACTCTTGTAGCGGATTCTTCTGTGGTTTCCCTTGAGATAGTGAAGCCTCATCCGGATCAGGTAAGGGGTGGATGTAGATTATTTGATAGTAATTGAACCACCTAAAAATCCTTGGTGCAATTGTGGTTTGATTTTCATATTTTCTATCCTCGTTCTCAAGCTGACTTGGTATATCAAAAGGCGTTGCTAGAACGATTAGTCAAGTCTATCTAGATAGCTTGCCCTTACGTAAGGAAGTATTAATACTAGGCCCCCGCCTCGTACCAGTCTTGTGCACTTAAGGTGTTTGTGAATATTTTTCCTTCAATGGCATAAACTGAATCTATCTTTGCTCTTTCCAGTTTACTGGGTGCTAGTTTAAATTTCTAAAATCAAATTTTAAAGGGGAGATTTCATTCAACCCCCAATAGAACTGCATTGCCACACACATCAGTTGGCATCAGAGCAGGTTTCCCACAATGTGGTCCAACGACCCAAGAAGACCTGGAATCGACCTCCGAGCCAAATAGAACCTGCCGTGGCTCGCGTGGTGCTCCGTGTACGGTACCGATGGCTCGCCGGCCCGGACCGGCCAAGTGCTCGGGTGTCCGCACCAGTTTTAGCTTAGTCGTTTGAGCTCATTAAATGGTGTGTTCTAGACCGTCCCATTCCTAAAATCCTAATCTCGTAAGTTTTCAGTTAATTATCTATTTATCTTATTTTCTTTGGATTTATCACCGACAGGACATGAGCGGTTGGCCTTGGGCCGCCCCATGCACTGAGTGGTCTAGCATCAGACCGTTCAAATCCTCAAGAGTCCAATGCCGGAGAAGTCGGTCAGTTTGATGGATAATTAGATAATTTTTTGGTTTATTTATTTTCCACCGGCAGCCTTGAACGGTCTAGCAATGGACCGTGCAATAGACTGGGCGGTCTATCGCACAACCGTGTGTTGACCTGATTTTCGAGATTTTAATGAGTTTTCTCTCTCCATCCGTGGTGGAACCCTTAACTTCTCCCACTCATTTCTCCGTGGAATCTCAACCAAATGAGATGTTGTTTGAGCCTGGTGGGAGATAAGTCAATTATGTACGAGGCCCATCTGGTTCAGGGAGGGAGGCTTTCTACATCTTCTTAAGCCTCCGATTCAGGGAGTTTTAGTCTCTTTGAGTCTTAGTTTAAGTGTTTTCCCCCCTTTTATTTTCATTGCACGCTCATTTCTTTCACATTTCACCCATGTTTTTCATTGTTGCATTCCATTCTACGCACACTCCTATTGTTTTTTCATGCCCCTAAGGGTTTAAAAACCTCCCAGGTATCCCCCATTCCATGTCATTGTTTTGCTTTTCCCCTCTTCCTTATAGTTACTATACCTCTTAGATATAATTTAGATTTATTTTTGTGCCTTTCACGTTGTTTTACAGGTCAACACCATCACAACATGAGGCCCATTCTTTCTAGCCGGTCGGAAGGGGTGGAGGATCAAGTCCCACGACTTGGTGTGTGGCGGAACAGCACAGTCTTATTTCGCCCGTCTGAAGAGGAGGGCGGTCTTCCACGAACCGCGCTTCCCTTTTGAGCGGCTGTCTGCGAACCGTTCCGTCGTCCACCACTCTTCGTCCCGCGTTCCTTTCCCAGCATTGGAGCAGTTTATCAAGCGACCGTGCACTTCCTTTGGTGGATCATACAGAACCATGTACCTCTCCAATGCTGCTTCAGGCAAGTTCCTTCTCCCTTTCTGAGGTACAGGTGCATCTATTTTACATCTTGTGTCTTGGTAGTGATCACGATCACGTACTCACGTCCTTCCTCCCTTCTAGCTTCATTCTTGTTTGCTTCTATATTGATATAGTCAAAAGGGATTAGGAAGGAAGGGAAGGAAAACATGTCTACACCCTCTTTTTTGGCGATCACGGTGGGACACCTTGTGCCCATTGTGCTAGTGTTTTGCTGATCTATGTTTTATGCTTGGTTAGGGTTTCTTTTAAGTTATTTCGGGTTGCCATCTCGCCCACTCTGTGTTTCTGTCCTTGGAGGCGTAAACGGTGCACTCCGAGCCGTTCAAGCCTTGGCGCGGTTGGGCGATTGGCCGTGCTATTTTGGCCCCGGTGCTGGTGTTTCTGCGAGCATGTTATCTTTGGCAGTCCTCATCGGTTCGTTCATTGGTTTCAACGGTCTTCCAAAGGCCGTGCGCATCTGCTGGCTCAGGTACGTTGCTATCTTCATACACTTGTGGTTCTGCTAACATTCCGCGGTCTATTCAATGATGTTCCAGATATTGCACAATCATTCGATAGACCATCCTACCAGGTACGCTTCTATTTGCATAGTCTCGATTCATTTCTGTCCTCTGTGCTTCGTTAGCTGTTTCTTTTATTGCCCCCCGCTGTTGAACGGTCCGTCCCAGGACCATCTACCTCCCTGAGTGGTCTTCCACAGACCATGTTTACGTGCTACAGTGCACCTGAGATTTGAATTTTGGGCTTTATTTCATATCATCTTCTATTCATTTTGGTGCTACTATCAATCTCCCCATTACTGTGATTTGATATTACATGATTGCTTCCCTACTTGTCATGATTGTTTGATCACAGATTGTTAAATCTAGGCCAGACTTTTGCATGCACTCTGGTGCGCATAGGATTCATGCATTTCTATCATGATTAGTTGCATTCCTACCTTGGTAGGGGATCCTCTCGTCTCCATATTCTTTGGAGCCAACTAGGTGACCTTACCCGGGACCTTCGTAAGTCCCCATGAGTTGTGGATTCCCACACGAACGCCGAGCCGGTTGTATCTTCCCACCCTCAGGTTTGCATGTTGCATACATCATGAGAGAGTGAACTATAGATTAACCCAAAGTTTGGACCTTGTTCCTTATAGGTTTCCTATCTTGAGGGAATTGATCCTAAAATCAAATCATCACAGCTGACCACTCGGCTAGCCTTACCCATCGCTCATAGCTACAAACTGGGACCTATAATCCCTCAGAGATCATTTCTCAAGGACTACGATCTCATCCGAGGACACAATTTCCAACACAAGTCGGGCACCAAGCTATCGACTCTGACCATCATGTCCTCAACCTCCGTCAGGCGATACCTTGACAACCCCATCCGGGTCTAACACCAAACACCTGACATGGCTTCCATCAAATGACCAGGGTACCCATGCGGCAAACTTGCCTTTATATTTTCCCAACTCTCCATCCTGTCAGTGCCACGAACCACAATACCTCAAGCAATGGCATGGCTACTCCATGGCTCGCACAGTCGGAGACAACCTCACACCGGGGAACCAATCCTCCGTTGCTCTACACATCCTTAGAAATCCGCCCGTAGCAACCAACGCTACGATCCTGGACCTGTGGGTCATGGCCCACCAGGCTTCCGCTGCGCACTCTGATCCACTCGCACAACGCTCCTAGACGACTCGGGATTTGCCATCCCGACAATCCTCAACTCTATTGGCTAACTCCGGAAGCAGGGTCAGGAAAGTTCCATTGCCTTAAACCCAGAGCACAGATTCTCTCCCTTAATCTGGCAATCCTCCTGTAACTCCGCAGGCTCCGATTCACAATGCATCGGGAATCACAACACTAGCCGCGAGTTCTCACAAGCACCGCCCAGCTGGCACTCATCCTTCCGGAATGATGCCAACGCACCTTTACGCATCAGGGAAATGGGCATCGTTTTTCAGAGGCAGCCACATTGCCAAAACACAAGACGCGTCTCGCACGGACTTCATGGCACACAAGAGAGGCCAACCAATTCGAACACACAACGCAAGACGACGGAACTTAGCAAAGCGCGATCCTCTCCAGCCAAGGAGAAATCGACATGCCTTTTGCATAGCGGGAGATCTCCACGCTCAACCTGACCTTAAACCTCGCGCATGCTGGGAACCACACCTTTCAGCATCAGAGAAACCCATCACTACCATCAGGTCAGTTCCTCCGACAACACTCGCTAAGTGTTCCGTCGGACCACATTCACCGCATCTCCCGATGCACCGACATTGCAATTCCTTGAACTCCAACATGCCACGCCTCGAGCACTGACTCTACTAATCGCCCGTCACACTCTGCCACAACGGTTAAGCTAGCCACTAACACACGCTCCTTACCTGCACTTACCTCTAATCTCGGAACCATGAACACACCAAAACGCTTTCCAAGGAGCGAAGAAAAATCACCAAAAGACGCCAGGCTCGAAGGCTGCTACACCTCTAGCCACCGGACATCATTCTCTCGAATCTGTCTGTGCTAACACCGGTCCATTCTCGATTCTCAGATCCTCCAGAATATCCATCTCTTGAGCTGTTGCCGCGCAGACCACCACGCCAAGAGCCACAACAAGAACTATGATCGGCACCTGCCAAAGCTCATGCTCGAGTCCCGAACTCGCCGCAGATCTTTCACAACTCACTTGCCGCCTTACACGACGTATCCAAGGCAGTGCATAATAGCCTCAAATCCCACAATCTAGGTCACAAACCAAGCCACCGTCACACAATCTCGAACCAAGTCCAGGGCGAACACAGCCCATTTACGCGCAGAAGTGCAAGACTTAGAGCTCACTGGGACATCTCTGTCCAATCTTGCCTCGAAGTCCGCGAAAAATAATCGGGATCGACATGTCATTTCTGACGCCACAGAGCACGATGAGGACATTAAGCTCGACAATTAGCAGCTCATCAGGAAAATCCTTTGCTCACCCGAGCACAACTCTCGATCAGAGCATCCGCTCTGCCATCTCAAACCACGACCTTAACACCTCAGGGGCTGGATAAGCCTCAAACTGGGGTGGCCGATCACAATATTATCACCATAAAGCACACTCACGGCCACTTAACCACAAGCAATTCTCGTCAGCCACCTGTACTTGCCGCAAATTCCTCGATCGCAGCACCGCGAACTTACGCCTGCCGGCAACCTCTCCCCAACGGAGCACAACTGGGGCCACCACCAATGGGGAAGAGAGCTCTCCATCTCATTCCTTGAGCCCCACGCCGGCACTCTGACGAAGACAGCAACCGCCTTCACAACGCCAACTCAGCGCACTTAAGTTCTCACGCGAGAAGCGAAACAGAAATCAAGCATAAAATCTTATGCCAGCTGCCGACTGTACTGGACCTTATGGACTCTGATCACTGCAATATCTCGAATTTCTATATACATCCACAACACTCGCTCAGATACTATCTGTAACGACCCAAGATCCGGATATCAGGAATAACCCGATACCATTCGAATCTTGGCCCGCCGCCCACGAGCCGGAGGGCTCGGAAGGGTTGAAAGGTGTGTGGAGTACATAGAAATAGGAAATAAAACTTCAATTCATTGAGTTCTGTGGGGGGACATCCTATAAGGAGCTTTGGAAACAAGTTCTGCTCACAAAATTAATTCAATAGAAAAGTTTACTTCTCTCGTGGGTAGTAAACTAGGTAGTTTAGAAGGAAAGATATTAGGAAATTCTTTTACTATGTGAATTTCCTCAAGAACGAATTCTTTGGTTTCAGTAATGACTATAGAAGTAAGAAAGACATCACAACCTTACGAGATGAGTTTGCAAGCGTAAAGAGATGAAATAAGAATAGGATGCTTCCAATACTTGATGCCAAGAAAAGAAAATTTTGGAAGGTCAAGTTTGTAGAAGGAGATTCTCCTATCGTAACAATGAATGTCAGCGTACTGTTCCGACAACCAATCTATACCTAAGATTGCATCATAGCCTTCCATGTCTAGGCATACGAGATTTACAGGAAGAATGTGACCTTCTATGGTGACCTCACTATTAGGGTAGTGATATTAGAGTTCAGTTCCAGAACCTAAAGGTGTTGTAATTGCTAAATCTGAAGGAAAAGAAACTGATGAAACAGGTAGAGTCTTTGCAAAAGTAGTAGAAATGAAAGAATGAGATGCTAACAAGGTGCGGGGTATAAGGTGCTAGCTGTGAAAACTACAATTCATACTCAGCTACTGACATCATTCTTTGCCTTAATGCGACAAATTCTACTGCCTTCCTTTCGTGGACATGTTCCATGAAATACTTCTCACAAAAGAGCTCGAGGAACTCTTCCCAGTTGAGTTGTTGATTTGGTAGATGAGCCGATGTGGCTTTCCACTATGTGCAAGCATCCTCATTGAGTTGGAAAGTAGCAAGCAGGACCTTTTCCTAATCCGTGCACTGTATAACATGGAAGAATCGATCCATCTCATTGATCTAGTTCTCAACCTCATCTGGATTAGATGATCCAAAGAAATGAGGAGGGTTCATGCTCCTGAAGTTACGATGTAAATCTCTCACGCCAGCTCGTGCGCCTGCTTGTACCACCATCTATAGGGCTTGAGTGAGACCCTCGATCGTTTGTTGGATAGCGTCCCAGTTAGCTCTGTGTCTAGCCAATGGGGAATAAGGTTCCTGAGAAAATAACCAATTTGTCATTTTCCATAGAATTCTTGAGGTTAAATTTTCTCATGTTTAGAGGTTAATTCTTAGTAGAGAACTATCTTATACCGGACTCTACCTAATCTCACATAAGTTGGGAATTTCTCATAGGTTAGTTCATAGGTTGGGAATCCTTAGAACCTTGGACTTAAATCTTATACCTTGACATTGTCCTAGGACTTAATAAGCCTGGGATCTGATTCAACCTTAACTGTCACATCCTGAGATATATAGCAAAAATAAGTTGGGAACATGAATAGCTGGCAAAGTAAGTCTCTAGCTAGCAAGACAATTATAGCGCCACATCCATTCATACAAAAGCATAAATAATGTATGCAATATCATAAGATCCAAAACCTTCAACTTTATTGAATAATAATCAAAGTTTACAACTAGACATTTACTCACTAGACTTAAGAAAATAGATAATTACAAAACATGATCAACTTCACCGCCTATTATAGTGAATGATTCTAAATTGATACAATAGACTCCAAACTATCTAAGACTTCTCTCAATCTTCAATCACTCTCAAAATCACCATTGGAATGATCCCACTCTGATTCACTAGAGCTTCCTGAAAAGGTTAAAGAAAGTAGGGAGTGAGCACACTTGCCCAGTAGGTATCTTCATGTCAACATAGCAACATAGTTTACATACTTAACATTTTAGCTTTAGGAGATGCAATAATGAAAGAAAGTGGGATAAAACATGCGGTAAAACAATAGTAACAAGTAGCAAGACAAGTGGTAGAGATATTTCAAGAAAATATACAAGCATGATCTAGCAAGAATAGAAATTGGCCATTTAATCAAGAATGTACTATCAATAACGAGCCTCTGCCCGAGAAATATGAGTCTCTTTGCCTTTCATCTTTCTACCGGCAGCTGCAGAAGACTGGAAAGAAGATGCTGCTGAAGCCTGAGGGAGAACCTACTGAAATTACTGAGATGGCGGTAGTGGCGGGAGCAGAGGCCTGAATTGGGATTAAGATGGCTGGGATGGAGCTGCTGGAGTGAACTACACTAGAATTGCTCTCATCGGACAGTCTCTCACCACATGACCTGACTGGTCACACCGAAAACACACCACCGGCAATGAGCATGGTTTGCCTGGGTGGCTGCCACCACACCGTGCACAACCCTTGTATTGGCTTTTTGCAGAACTCTGTCACTGCTGAAAAGAAGGGGCTGACTGCTGTGTAGCACCAGACGAAGCCTGCTGGTCAAATCGCTTCTTAAATCTCTTCTTATTCTTGAATCTTCTAAACTGGGACTTGCCAGAAGAAGCACGCCAACTGACAACTGTCAGCCCAGCATTGACGGTCGGGGACAATCCCAGTCCGAGCTCAGCGACAACAACCTCCCAGCTCCATCAACTTCAACTGTTGGCTTCAAGGAGCCAGCGGTATATGAAGTCGATACTGATGATGAGGACTTCATCGATCTTTAACCCACTCCTCCTAAACTGGAGGATGGTAGCCAGGCGACTGTCGACGAACTCGTCGAAATTAACCTGGGCAAAGATGAAGCTCCTCAGCCGACGTTCGTAAGCTCCTTCCTCACCGAGACAGAATGGCAGGGCTACAAGAAACTCTTGTTTGAGTGCAAGGACTGCTTCACCTGGATGTACAAAGAGATGTCGGGGTTGGAACCCTCCATAGTGGAGCACGACCTAGCTATATCTCCCTCAGCTACCCCAGTTAAACAACCCCAGCGGTGCATGCACCACGAGCTGGAACTCCAGGTCTCTTCCGAGGTCGACAAAATGGCGGAGGTCGACTTCATCGAGCCATGCATCTATCTGATCTGGCTCGCCAACATTGTCCCAGTCAAAAAGAAGAATGGTCAAGTCCGCATCTGCGTCGACTTTCGGGGCCTCAACAAAGCTTGTCCAAAGGATGATTGCCTAGTCCTAATCACAAAAATGATGGTCGACATGACCACCGGACATGAAGCCCTATCTTTCATGGATGGGTCGTCTGGCTACAACAAGATTCAGATGTCCCTCAAAGACAAGAACCACACTGCCTTTAGGTCCCCCAAAGGAATCTTCAACTATAAGCGCAGACCCTTCGGTTTGAAGAATGCCGGTGCCACATACCAGAGGGCCATGACTAAAATCTTCGACGAGATGCTGCATAATATCGTCGAATGCTACGTCAATGACCTTGTCGTTAAGACTAGGCGACGGGAAGACCATCTGCGCGATTTACGCCAGGTCTTCGAGCATCTCCGGCAATATGGGCTCAAAATGAACCCTATGAAGTGTGCCTTCAGCATATCCGGTGACAAGTTTCTTAGCTTTATCGTCCGATACCGAGGAATCAAGGTGGACCCCAGCAAGATCAAAGTAATTCGGGAGCTCTCGCCACCCAGCAACCTCACTGAGCTCAAATCGTTCCAGGGTAGGTTGACCTACATTCGAAGGTTCATCTCCAACCTCTCCAGTCGATACGCGCCTTTCAGCAAGCTGATGAAGAAAGACGCCCCCTTCATATGGGACTCAGAATGCCAGATGGCTTTCAAGCAAATCAAGGAGTACCGCCTCACCCCTCCAGTCCTGGGGGCACCGGCCAAGGGTAAACCCCTCATACTCTACATCGTCGCCATGGACGCCTCGTTGGGGGCTTTGTTGGCGCAGATCAATGAGGAAGGTAAAGAGCAGCCACTCTACTACCTCAACCGAAAACTGATCCGTGCTTAGTACCGCTACTCACCCATGGAGAAAGTCTGCTTGGCATTGGTATTCACCGTCAAGAAGTTACGGCATTACCTCCTGTCTCATCGGGTTGAGCTCATATCCAAGCACGACCCCCTCAAGTTTCTCCTCAGGTAGCCCTTTCTCTCAGGTCGACTAAGAAAATGGGCTCTACTATTAATGGAGTATGATATTACCTACGTCCCTAGAAAAGTAATCAAGGGGCAGGGCATGGCTGAATTCTTAGCAGCCCATCCAGTACTGGACGATTCCCCCTTCAATGTGAAGCTCCCGGACAAGGAGTCTCTTGCTCTTCAACCACAACAACCGGTCAAACAGAGTGGAGATGTCTTGCATTACTGGCAGCAAGATGCCCTCACAACCAATTTACCTTGCTGAGAGCTATACTTCGATGGCGCTTCTCGAGTCACTACTCGGAGCAACCTCAGCTCAGGCGTCACGGCAGGTGCCGGAATCGTCTTCCTGACTCCTCAGGGTAGAGTTTTGTACAACTCATGCGCCCTCATGAAAGTTCTGACCAACAATGAAGTCGAATATGAAGCTCTAATCATCAGGCTTCAGATGACTCTCGACATGGGCATCAAATGCCTTAAAGCCTACGGGGATTCTCAGCTAATAGTCCGACAAGTCCTCGGCATCTATGACGTGTGAAAATCAGAGTTGGTCCCATACCACGCCGCCGTCACCCGGCTGACCCAAAAGTTCTATTTCTTCGAAATAGATCATGTCCCCAGAAGCAGCAACCCCCAGGCCGACGCCCTGGAAAAGTTGGCAGTGGCCATTAAACTCCCGCCTGAGGGCGAAGTCGACATCACTGTCAAGCACAGAAGACTGATGCTGGGCTCATTCGAAGGCAACTCCAGTCTAACTATCTACGAGGTCCAAGACCTCGACCAAGACACTCCTCCAGAAGAAGAAGATTGGCGTGAGCCCATCATCAAGTCCAAGAAGGGGTGGCTCCCCTCTGACCGGGCTCAACACCCTACATACAGCAAGTACGACAGGAACAACAACCCTTATGTTCATGTGAGAGATTTCATGTATGAATCGGCACAATTCCAATATGATGATCGCCTCATGGCGTATTTAGTCTGCCGATCACTAGATGGAGTGGCATTGGAGTGGTTCTATGCGTTACCACTGGAAGATGCCGAGAGTTTCAAGATTGTTGATGAGAAATTCATCCAGTGATTCTAGGAGTGGGTTTGCTCGGAATATTCATTTACAGATCTAGTTGCCGAGAAAATGAAAGTCGATGAGGATTTCACCACCTATGTTGACAGATGGAGGCAGATGGCTGCCCGTGTACCTGGTCATATTACAGAGGAGGAAAAGGTCAAGTTGCTTATCTCCAATGCTACACCTATGTTCCGCAACATATTGGCCATGAACGATATTGCCAACATGCACCAGTTGTACAGTCGGGCGAGATTTATTCAAACTCAGTTCAAGGACTCCCCCATCCATTCTCTTTTTGAGTCCCAAAAGCCCAAATACAATAGAAAACCACAGGGGCCAATCACTGAAGGAGTCCAGACCAATGAGCAGGTGCAAGCCGTTGCTTTCCCTTTCCCCAACCAGTCCGCCCCTCTCCGCTTTCCACAAACCCCACGCAACCCTCAAATCTCCACGACATAAAATACCCAACCTGTTTTCCCCGCTCCACCAAATGCCCAACCTACCTTCCCCGCTCTACAAACCACCTTTTCCGCTCCTCAACAATTGCAATAACCTCCACAATATCACAACATCCCTCTACCCAACGGCTATGCAAACAAGCGCCCGGCTCCAAAGAGGGCGTAGTATCCTCCTTGCTTGATTCTCTCCAAGACATCTTCTCAGCACTTATGTCCATTGGATCAGTTCAACTTCCCTTGGAACGGCCTAACTGGAACCCGGCCATTGATCAATCTAAGTACTGCATGTTCCATAGGTAGCCTAGGGACAATATTGAAGGTTGTTTCCAGTTCAGAGACCTTGTATATGATCTACCTAAAGCACAACGTATCGATTGGGCCGAGATGCATAAGGCCATTATTGAGATTAAAGAAAAGAGAAGTCAAGTGTCGAGGCAGCAAGTGCAGTAGCAAGCACCGCAGTTGCAGCCACAGCCACAACAACAGTAGTCTGTCCAGGATTTGGGGATTCACCAAAACCCCATGCCAAGTTATCCACCCGCTCCGCAACCTCAGCCACTAGCACTGGCTCAAGTTAAATGTATCCAGTGCCTAGCTCCCGATGCCGGGTGGTCTTATGATGATGAAGCCACAGTCCAGTGGCTCATTGCCCTCTACCATACCTACCGCAATCCTTCTCCACCTTCTCCACCGATTGTACTCTCGCCAAACTATCAAACCCCTATGCCCTCCATATCCGCTAAACCTCTCGTACTACCGTTAGCTTCCCCCGTTGTTACGCCTACCTTTATTCCCCTGCAAATACCCGCATCACCTATCATCACCGCGTCGTCACCTAACCCTTCGCCAGTCATCCTCCCTTTACGACCCACCACTACCCCCATTACCCCCACTATCTCCAATATGCCTACCCCACTTATCCACCACATTGGGCCCATTAAGCTGCCCACTGTGAGCCCATCTGAAGCTATGCTGGCCCAGAACCTTGCCCTACGAAGTGGGCGTTTGTTTCACCGGAACTATACCACCACTGGTGCACCGGCACCTAATCCCCATTCCTCACAACAGGCTGCTGATCAGGAGGAGGCAGAACTGTTGTCGAGTACGCAGTATGATTTATTACATCATCTAGACCGGTTGCCCGCCAAGATTTCAGTGCTAGAGTTAATCAAAACATCCACGCTCCATCAAGATGAACTCTAAAATTTTCTATAGAAAGTTATAGTCAATGAAGACATGGTAGTGGACAGCTTACCAACCACCCTGGATATAGTCTCCAAGGGACCGACCATCACTTTTTAAGAAGTCGAGCTAGCACCTCCTGAGGCACGTCAGATGCCACTATGCATTTCTATCATTCTCAATAAAGTAAGCATAGATGCGGCACTAGTAGACACAGGGGATTCCATTAATGTCTGTCCCCATAGCACTTTAAGGGCCTGCAACATTTCAGAAGATTCATTGAGGCCGACCCCCACCACTATTACAGTGTATGGTAATTCAAGAAGGGCGTGTCACAGGATAGTCACCATACAAGCCGAACTTGGGCCGCTTACAATGCCCATTGAATTTTTGTTAGGTGCGGATAATGAGACAAACACAGATCTAGAGGGGGGGTGAATGGACCTTTTAAGACTTTTAACCTAATTTAAAATTGAATGAAATTAAAATGACTAGTTCAAGGGACAATTGCACATATAGCAGAGAAGCACATCCTAATCAATTACTAGGAAGCATACGTCCAATAACTCTGCAAGGGACACTTCCCGTTTGGCTGCCTAGAAACGGTCAATGAATTTCTTCTATAGATCAGCCCAGTCGTCCACAGAATTCGACTTCAGCCTTAAGTACCATTGAAAGTCAATGTCGGTGAGAGAGGTCGCAAAATACCGAAGGACATAAGACTCCTTGAGAGCCAGGTCGCCCATGGCCGTTATATAATAGGCCAAGTGCTCATGTGGAGATCCCTGCCCATTGAACTTCTGCAATTTTGGTGCCTTCGGACAGTCCGACGGGAGCTTCTTGAACTTCTGCAATTTTGGTGTCTTCGGACAGTCCGGCGGGAGCTTCTTGAATTGATGATGAATGGGGCAGGGCACACTGTATAAATCGACAGTAGCGATACCCTTGCCGCGCTGGGCGAACTTATCTTCAACAATTTTTTATATCATGTGCCGTTGGGCGATGGCCTCTTCACCTTCCGAGGTCCAGGAGGACTGGACATTAGGTGGGGCTCAAGGTGGCTCGACCCCTACTTCGGCGTACACATTGTTAGGAGGAACAATTTATCGATTAACTATGGCGGGGCTACCCGGCCGTTGCTCTCGTTGAAGATTCTGATTATGCACCGGTGTCAGAGGTCTTTGAGTATTTACATTCATTTGTCGCCTCATCTCAAGCATTAGATTAGTCATCTCTATATGTCAACGCTGCATGGTTTCGAACTTGGCATCTTCGAACATCACTTGGAGCATGGCCTTTGTAGGGGGTTCAAACACCAGATTTATACATCCACTGATAGGTCAAACTCCCCCGTCTCTGTGGATGCTTATAATCTCATGAGGGTCTATTTGTTCCTGGGGCACATTCTCGTCCAGGTTCTGAGCTTGCTCCTGAACAGGTCCCTGATGTTGACCCTGGAAAGAAGTTCCTGTCTAGCCACTAAACTGGGCTTGGAGGTTTCTTCCGACGGCATTCCTGGTATTGAGATATACCACATCTATTGTCGGGTTTAGTTCATTTAACCCAACGGGTTCATTTGGATTGGCAGGGTTGCTAATCGCTTCCATCGATTCTTCACCAGAGGCGCAACAGGTGTAGATCTTCATGCTGCCACCTACTTCCATCATTTAAACCACCCTTCACTTTTTTAGTGGCTAGACTCCAGGGCGGGCAGATGGCCCCAGTCTATCAAAGACGGAAAGCCGTGTCGACGGAGCCGCTGTCAGCCTATCAAAGACTGAAACTCTCGCTGGTGGTGTCTGGGCGTGGTTGCTTCCTTTAACTTGGACTAACTCCAAGACTTGAGAGGTGAAGTTGGGTTTACAATAAACCCCATTCCTCTTTTGCGCCCACGGGCGCAGGGATTTGACATCCTAAGATGCCGAAACATGTTGATCTTGGGCCTGCTCGGTCTTGTCGACCCTGACTTTCTTGATGGTGCAACCTCTTGTTTAGTGACCCAAATTTGCTTCATCTTTCGGGGACGCTGTTCAATTGCCTTGCCCCCGTTGCTAGACTTGGACTGTTTTTTATAGTCCGACTTATCTTCCCGCACCCAGTGGAGGAGCGAGAAGCGGTTGGAAGTTGGTATAGTCGGGACATGACTGTCCCATGGCAAGATTGACTTGCCACCGTCAAGCCGAACGCAGAGATCACTAACAAGAATGGTCGTGCGGGATCTGGAAGTTACTGCTACCGGCTTCCTGCTTTAGCGGCTGCGGCGTTGCCCGCATTTGGCAGAGGCTGCATTGAATGTAATAGTACTAACCGAGAAAACTCGGCTTTGGGAGGAGTGGGGCTTGATGCCCCCAACAGTGGTAGGCATGGTCGGTGCAGCCGGCACTGCCTGGATCACCAAAACCACTCCCAGGAAAAAGGGGGATCCAGGAACGGCTGGAAAGTCCCCAAACACGATTGGGGTAGCCAGATAGCCACATCTGGCATGGTTGTCGACGACGAGGGGGTCATAAGTAACTGCCGCCATTTAGGTTGCTCAAGGAAGTTTGCTTTGTTGACTTAGAACCCTCCCTACTCCCTCCTATAAGAATGAAGAAAGGCCATTAGGACCTTCGCAAAGGTATTAAAATCTTTAGTAGTAAAATGAAAGGCGGAAAAAGTCCCATCGGACGTGCCAGTCTGTTTCTACGCGAAATTTTCGACATCTGTTTCGTCGGATAGATCTGCATATATATTCTATTTTTCCCCCCTTTTTGCATATTTGTTAATTCTACGTGCTTTATTTATCAGACGATTAAGGTTCGTGTACTGGACTTTTCTCCACCGACCGGAGTAGGTGTTAATTTACATCAGACAAGTCCGAACACCTTTGATTAATAGCTAAAGATTCCTTCCTACCCTTACGACCCATGTTCTAAGGCTAAGGTATCTCTGTAATTTTCCCTTGAGTGAGAGTTTATTTATAATTTTCCCTCTTGCCTGGGTGATTTAATCAAGGTTTGCAAGCAGACAGACTTAGTTGGGTTCTGATGCACATGAGTTGTTGTTGCAAGTTGATTTGTAAGTCAGTTCAAATTGGATTGATTCATGTCAGTCCTTCAGGTCTGATATAGTATTCGATACTTGTCTAGCAAACCTTGTTTTTAACTTCAGTTGGCAGTATTGATACCAAAGTTCTTCGCATTTTTCTTTTTCAGGTCGTTGGGGATCCTTCATTAATTTTCAAGCAAAGATCTTTTATAACTGATGCTGCACGTGCCCTTGACAAAGCAAAAATGATGCGGTTTGATGAGAAAAGTGGCAATTTCTATTGTACAGAACTTGGTCGTATAGCTAGCCATTATTACATCCAGTATTCCAGTGTTGAAACTTATAATGAAATGCTTAAGCGTCACATGAATGACAGTGAGGTAATTGTTGACAACATTTACCTATTTGTTGTTCTCTTACTCCTAAAGACCAAATTTCAGTTGTTTAAATTCAATATTGACATCTCTTGCATTGCCCATCCTCCACAGGTGATTAATATGGTGGCTCATTCTTCTGAATTTGAGAATATTGTTGTTAGAGATGAGGAGCAGGATGAGCTAGAAAAATTGGTTAAGGCATCATGTCCTGTGGAGGTTAAGGGTGGTCCTGCTAGTAAGCATGGGAAGGTTGCAATCCTTATCCAAGTAAGATGCTTATTTCTGAAGTTTGGCTTGGCTTAAAAGTAGAAAGGAAACAGAACAACTCTCTGTCAATTGTCAGCCTTTGATTATGCTTAACCAATTTTGCAGGTGTATATATCACGGGGCTCGATCGAGAGCTTTTCTTTGATATCAGATGCGACATATATAAGTGCAAGTTTGGCTCGTATAATGCGTGCTTTATTTGAAATTTGTCTGCGACGAGGATGGTGCGAAATGTCATCTTTTATGTTGGATTACTGCAAGGCAGTGGATCGCCAAATTTGGCCTCATCAGCATCCACTCAGGCAGTTTGACAAGGACATTTCAGCTGATGTTTGATCTGCACTCAACATAATTTTCTTTGCATTTTACTGAATTATGCTCTAAACTAAATGAAGTGTCATGTTTCTTTTGAAGATCTTGAGAAAGCTAGAAGAGAGAGGTGCAGACTTAGATCGTCTCTGTGAGATGGAAGAGAAGGATATTGGCATCCTGATCCGTTATATTCCTGGAGGGAAGGTATATTATGTTCTCCTTGTATTAACCTGTGGTCCATTCATCTTTATTTTTGGTGGGGTGGTTTCTTTTTATTTACCTGGTAACTTCATTCTCTTGTTTCCTTATCTTAATGGAAGGTTATCAAGCAATATTTAGGGTATTTTCCATGGATTAGCCTGTCTGCTAATGTGAGCCCAATTACCAGGACTGTTCTCAAGGTATGTTTTGCTTTGGTTTTCAGAACTTAATTAGGTATTTCCTTTTCGAATTTACATCTTTACCTGAAGCGCATTGCATATTTTATCAGGTAGATTTGCTGATAACCCCTGATTTTGTCTGGAAGGATCGTTTTCACAGTGTTGCTGAACGTTTTTGGATCCTTGTTGAGGTAGTGCTTAGCGTTAGATTCCATGTTATATCTGTAATCATTCATTTTGTTGTGATGCATTATTCTTTTTGTTATAGAGGACATATGTTTTATCAACTATTAAGCAATTGCTGGTTATAATTGGCCATGGCCATGAATAGCAATTCGGTGACACGGTATTAGGTTATTGTTTTTGAATATAATCCAATGATCCATCACTACATTTTTTGTGCTAGACAAAAGTTTACGGTGTTATCTCCATAAGCAGAGCTACACTGCATGTCCTGGTTTTGTTTTTAAATACAGACCTCAAGCCAGGTGCTTGTCTTGGTGGTCCTGGCTCAAACTTCCTGTTGCTCTCTCTCTCCCTCTCCCCCTCTCTCTCTCACACACACACACATGTTAATGGTTACTAAGCCTACTGGCAACATTACTGATCACCGTCAATGGTGATGTGATCTGCCAGGAGGGCGGCAGCTATCCTTCCCCTGTGCAAGCATCATATAATGACACCTGCATCTATGGTTTTGGGAGAACTGGTTGGCTTATGTGAACCCGTCAAACTGGATCAGAATCAGTGGTGTCCAATGTTGCTTTGCCTGGTTCTCTCTGTCTAGTCACTAAAAGAAAATTAGATTGCGGGGAGGGGGGGTGTTAGATGTAAAGAGATGGTTTATTTTCAACTGTATTTTAATAATAATCAATAGGTGTCTCTTTGGATACATCTGATAAAATCGGAATAATATGGAGAAGATTAGCATGGTCCCTGCAAAAGGAAATCGGGAAATATTAATTCATAGATATTCTATTTCCTTTCAAAATAAAAAGGAGGTGAAGGCAGGGAAGATGAAGCCTCCAGGAGTGACCCCACCATTGTCTGTAGGTCATTGCTGCTTCAGTTTTGCACATTGCCATTGCTTTGAGTCTGCCCACTCGCCTCCAACTTTATTTTGCCATCACCCCTTGCATAGAGGTAGATCATTTTTGTTTTTCTCCTTCCTGCTCCCATTACTTCCATTTTTCTTTTTCATTCCTCTTTCTCACTTATTTTATCCCCTGCTTGTTGGCTGGGACATGCTAACACCAACATCTTTTGTGAGCATCAGCCATTTCAGCAACAGCAAAAGCAAAACCATTGGAACCATGGAAGGGCATTAACCATTTTCCCAAAACCTGACATGAACCAGACAGTGAAAATTGGATATGAATATGAAAGCTTACCTGGCTGTGGTTTGGGTCTGTATTATTACATTGTATTGCATCCTAAATGGGTTTAATTCATGGGTTTGTTAATGGAATTGGGTGGCCCTGCTGGGTCTCATTGAGAAACCTCTAGTCCCCTAGCTGATCCAAACTGAAGATGTATTAGAGCTAGAAAAATATAATTGTTAGACTAGGGCTGGGTCTGGGCCAACATGAAAAGCACTGCTGGCTCGGATGATTGACACAAATAATTGTAATATGATGAACACACGGTGATTGTCATTCGTTTTTGGGTATTGACTTGTTGCTTATTTTACTTTATATACTCCCCTGAACCCCCCAACTAAGGACACACAGAAACCAAAGAAAAGACAAAACTAAGTATGATGAGAGATGTGACTATGGGTTCACATAATCTTCCACATCAAAAGAAATTGAAGAGTCAATTGATTGCTCCTTACTATCATGCTAGTTAGGTAACAAAGTTCAATTTTTTATATTCTCTCCACTTCTCCCCCCTTCCCCGCACATCCCCGAAAGAACAAGGGGAAAGACCGAAGGAAGTATGACGAAAAATATGACTGTTGGTTGACATTGCACCCTCATCAATATATTTATTTTTTGCTCCTGACTATGAGGCTATTTGGGCAACAATTGTCAATGCTTTGCTATTTGTTTGTTCTTAAAGTTATATGATGGTCTATGCCTGGCCATGGTAAACACTTGTTTACTTGTGTCCTAGCTAAAACTTTGGATTGTTGTTTCCTTTATGCATTTGGAGATCCTAGAATATATAAATTTCTCATCTATTTTGGAGCAGGATTCAGAGAATGATCACATTTACCATTCTGAGCTGTTCACATTGACAAAGAAGATGACAAAGGGAGTATCCCAAAAGATTTCATTTACTGTACCAATTTTTGAGCCGCATCCACCACAATATTTTATTCGTGGCGTTTCTGATTCTTGGTTACATGCAGAGGCATTTCACTCCATTTCTTTTCATAACCTTGCATTACCAGAGGTATTTTTAGTTTGTTTTCTTCAGGTTTAGTCTTGGTTAGCTATTTAGATCATGCATTTTTTTTAATGAATCAAATATGTTTGTTCAGATGCAAATGTCACATACGGAACTTCTTGACTTGAAACCTCTTCCTGTGAGCGCTCTTGGTAATGAGTATTATGAAGGCCTCTATAACTTCTCACACTTTAATCCAATCCAAACACAGGTTTGCCATTATCTAATGCACCATAGTGTAAATTTCTGTTTCTTATGCTTCAGACACTCTCTCTTTTGTTGTAAGTAATGCACTGCATATGTATATCTAGCTTTCTACTCTCTCTCCCCCCTTTCTTGATTTGTTGCTCATGCGATTTCTTGGTAGTCTACAAAGTAATCCATGTAACTGATTTGCAGGCATTTCATGTCCTGTATCATACTGATAGTAATGTTCTCTTGGGTGCTCCAACTGGAAGTGGCAAAACTATATCAGCTGAATTGGCAATGTTCCGTTTGTTCAACACACAGCCTGATATGAAGGTATGCCCATCTTTACCTAATATTTTCAGAAGCAGTAATGATTTCCATCACAGAATCTTATATTTACATCATGCTCCTACAGGTTATTTACATTGCCCCACTGAAAGCCCTTGTTCGTGAACGAATGATTGACTGGAAAAAAAGATTAGTTTCTCAGCTTGGCAAGAAGATGGTATGATTTCCTTTATTGCACAATATGTAAATGACCCAAAACATACAATTTTATGAAATTGGAACTCAAACAACATTGCTTTTAGGTTGAGATGACTGGGGATATTACTCCAGATCTATTGGCACTCTTGTCAGCTGACATTATTATCTCGACTCCTGAAAAATGGGATGGTATCAGCCGTAGTTGGCACAATCGAGCATATGTGATGAAGGTACACTTTTTTGGATCTTTTTCTACTCAGTTCAGAAACATGTACTGGGGGACATCTTGTATCTTCATATCTCAGCTGACTCATGTATGTTGGAAGAATTCAGTTTAGTAAACTTCTGTACAATTCAGTTTAGTCAACTCATGTGTGAATCATCTGGATTTGCGTAGTTGCGTCAGCATGAAGCTTTAGAAGTTAGAATGATCCAGTCAAGAATAAAACACTGTTTTTGAAGTACATATGAGTTGACTTTGATTTAACCTGAGCTGATTAATGTTCTGTTATGAGTCAATTTGAATCTTTAAATGTTGTTTAAACTCATACTTTTTTATGTTTGTCTATCTAGAATTATTTCTTGTTGTGCCAATGTTCATCCACAAAATTTCTCTAGTAGTTTGTTCTTGACATGCATGATTACTTGTACAGGTAGGACTGATGATTCTAGATGAGATCCATTTACTTGGAGCAGATCGTGGGCCCATTTTGGAGGTATTTCCTGAAGATCCTTTTGTTCGCTATGTTCTCATATACCTTCCGTACAGAATAAACCACGGTAGCCGATAAGACCTCGGCCCTCTAAACAACTCCTAATTAGTAAATGTACAACTTCCTAAACACATAGTAAGGAGTTGCCACACTAATCACAATAAACTCTAATTACATTGCCAAAACACGTCATGATACAATAGACGTGTAGGCTTTACATCACGACCTCTCGGACGGGGGGAAAAACACCACCCAAAACACCGATGCACTCATGACCTCACTGTTGTGTACGCTACACAAACTGCGGTGAAGCCAAACACAGGCTACCCGAAGCACCACGTCAACCATGATAGAAAATCGGCCACAAAAGCCACAAGTCATGTGTCATGTGACAGAAGTACCTCCTCACTAGAAGCAAAGCCAGATGCGTCCACTAACGTCTTACACTGCACCTCAAGCATCTCACACTCGCCTCAAACACGGTGACTGGGGCACTGTACCAAGTACAAAGAATAATAATAACAAGTGACTAGTCAGGGTCATGCCCATCGACGCTCGTCCAAACGCCCCTGACCACGTGTACACAAACAAGCCCAATGCATTGAGTGAGGCCTCTAGCTAGTTTTCCTCCCTAGTAGGACACTACTGCAAAGTAAGGGGGCCTACGAAAACTAGACTAAAAATCGTCTCTCGGGAACTCGCCCCGCCACGACTTCCAGGTGGGCTGACATGCTGAAGTGTCATCAGGCTATGACTAGTGGAGGCTCCCTAGACACAGAGACTCAAAATAGTGAAGTACGAACATGGAAAATAGTCACTTGTCTCACGTACTACGAAACACAAGGCAGCACATAGAACAGTCACCCGACTCAGGATAGACAACTAGACCTGCACACAACGATCCATGAGTCACACGACTCAGGTCAAGATCATCGCACATCACGACAATATACCGTTAATCAACCTAGTCCCAAAGCCAAATAACAATAAAACACAAGTCCTCAGCCCCTAGGCTGCACGTGGGACTCACAATTCCACACAATACAAACCACAGAACATGAGGGAACATCAATCCCTCAGACCACATAGGCACATAAATCAAGGTAAGATGATACCTCTATATGTCCAGTACCAGAGTCTCGATCCATATAGGATGACCGAGACACTCACGAGGTCACGTGTCAATCACTGGGTCACAACTGGGTTGACCAAAAATCATAATGACCCTCGAAATAACACAAAACACTACTCAGTATAATAGCATTTTCGAACACCCTATAACACGATCATAGCCCTCATAAGACGTCCACGATATCCACGTACAATGGGCTAACCAAGGGGTCGAAGCCAAGCCTACCAGAAGCCAACTAACACGAAAAAAAACATCACACACTACACGGGATAAAACCACTCTTTCGGGGTTCCTTAACACACATATGACTCTCAAGGAGCACCCAAGGCATCCATCGAAGCAAAGGCCAACATGACATTGAATCTTGGGTTCCCCGAAGCCTGAGACAACTCGAATAATATTCCAAAAATACAAGGCATTAACGTGCCTATACCTAGCATCGCAATGGTTAACGCGCCCCTATAGAGGGTCGCAATGTCATCAAAACGTGCCCAACACCTGGGTCACGATCATGCACAGACGCGGCACTTACCTGGGTCACATTAATAGATGCCACCAGAACCTCGAATGTGATAACGCATAGTCGCGGCTATAACCTCGGGCGCGATAACAGATAGTCGCAGCCATCACATGATCCCCGTTAACATAGGATTGCGCCCATCACATGGGTCGCGTTCATAACCGCCCAATATTTCATCTTCTTTACATGAATGTGACCGTACGACACAACACATTTAACTGAGAACGCACCTCCTGAGAGTACTGCGTTAAAACATCGAACCCACAAAACACTTAATGCCGATGCCCCAATCGTATCCAGAACAACGTGGATACATCCCTAACATCGATATCCACCTTCCACAAGCCGGAAGGGATCCCGAAAACCACAAAATGACACAAAATGGGTGATTTCCACAAATCCACCCAACATGACTCACGAGGGTAACCGGCCTCCTACTGAACCCAAATCACGGCCAAACGTAATAAACTGGTGAGAATGGCATCCTAACATGCTAGGGATTTGAATGAAACCATTTAAACTACAAGCTGTTGCCTGGAACGGCGAACACGGCTCACATCCCCCGAACATGCATTTCACCCAAACAAGGTAAAATCTAGTCAAACTCACACCATTCGGCACTAAATCACGAGGGAATGGAAGAAAAGAGTAGGACATGCATCCCCCTACCTCCACCGAAGATCTCATGCGCCGAAATGACCAAACCTCTTCGAAAACCACCGCACGAATAACCTATGCCGACTTTGAATCCACTAATGGGATCGTGCCAATGCCACACTCTGGTTCTCGCGCCATCACGTCTCAGTATTTTTGAATGTTCTCGAATGGTAAGTGTATATCTGTGAGTGTATATGTTATGCTAACAGTGAATAGATGGATATGCTATTTCTGGGAGATCGTCGTATGCCCTTTCACCTGTCCTAATGGGTTGTAGGGGCATTGGCGCAGTCCAAAATAGTGTTTGAGTTCTTATTCTACTCGTGGCATTGCTTATTTTATTCCTATATCAGACCTTGTTAGTCACTATGTGTGTTGCATTTGGTGTTCGAAAAATTGACCCTAAGGGCCTTATCCTCTGGGCATCTCCCTTCCATGCTCTCAGAAGCGGGCATGAGCCCATTACCTGGCTGGGATTGCCGCGCTCTAACTCTCCCCACCTCTGGGTGAGAACCCTCGAACTTCCACCAGGTTAATAGCTTGTCAGCATCTGCCCATGGCAGGGTGCGAGTCTGGTTATTCCTATAGCATGAGTTGCATCCTCCCTTGCCCAGGGTCAGATTGTGTTTCCTCTGCTGTATAGGCTGCTTCTCAATTACATATGTAAATCCACTGCCGGGGAGGGGGAAATCCCCATGTACTGATTTTCCATTTAGGAGTTCTGAATCACTCCGAGCTTCCTGGGATCTACCATGGTGATCTCCTAGGATTCCTTCCCACTAGAGAACAATAAAAGTCACTGGTGTAACAACACAAAGGACCCATGCTTCAAAATTCTGATTCTGGATTACTGGGGCCCTTAGCAGGATAGTCCTTAGGGTTTCCACATCCAAGCTGGAACATGAGATTGTCGTGTTCGGCCTCTCAGTAATTATGAGTTTTACTCCAGATTTCTCCATGTGTGAACTCAATTTATCTCCTTATGATTCCCCAATAAAGGGGAGATGCAACCCAAATCTTCCAAGGTTTTCCTTGACTATTTGCCTCGGTTAAATGTCTCCCGCTTCAATCTAAACTGAGTTTAAGGTTAACACTTGGTTTTGAATGAGGTTATTTGAACGGCTTGAGTGGCCATTTCCCAGTTCTCAATCGGGTGCTACACATAAGATGTTTGCAAACTCTGTATACTCATGCTCGAGTATGTACCTCACATGGATGATGAACTATGAAACTAAGAGTAATAAGAATTCCAAAATAACAAGCACAGGTTAATTGTCAAGCCCCATTCATCCCTTCAAGGACAGGGTGAGCAATACAATAACATAAATCAACAACATTCCTAGGACCCTTGAGTATAGTTAATTGCCCCCAATAATTCCAACCAGGCTAAGGTTTCCCTGCATCAACCTTAAGGTTGCCCAGGTCAACTCCATGGCTGGAAGATTTGATTCCACTTTCAAATCCCTAAGTCGACGCCACTCTTCCTCCTAAGAGATGAGTTGACGGCAGACCGGGTGGGTCGGTGCCATTGGCACTGATCCAGTGCACCCATTTCTTTTAAAAGGTGTTGACTCACCACACCTCTCTCTCTCCAGCACCGATACATTTCCTCTGGGTGCCGATCCACCACTCTTTTAGCCGAGTCAACCTCTTGTGAGCCCGGAGTTGACTCCAGCCCTTGTAAACATTTTGAAAGCTCCTCGAGTGCCTGACCTAGAGTCATGCTTTGAATAAACGATGGGGCTAATAATAGAATCAATATCAGATCTCTTTGATGATTCATTCTTCTCATGCTTACATATCTACTTGCATACACACATGTATATATATTATATACATATATGTATGTATCATTGTATGCATCATTATTTCATCGCATGCATGCCTGTCCTGATCTCCAGGTATATTAAATGGTGATTTGCGGAAGGTCAGATTAGGTCTGACTGAAAGCTCTCACTATGCGTAATGGTGGTCTTCGGACCTATGTTCTCCGCCATGTATCTGGGGTTGGGTTGATAAGTATAGATATACTGCATGCTTGAACGTGTGTCTAGGTCTTGCATCGCTTAATATCATTTGTTAATTCACGTACGCTTCTACACTTATCCAGCCCCGATGTCCCCTTATCTTGGCAATTAATCAAAGGGTTTTCCTCCTTCTCGGAGGATGTAATTAATATCATAACCTTTATGGTATGACGAACTTTTGGTCCCGACATGGATTTCACTTTCGTCTGACTGACTCAGATCGAGCGCACAATAAATTTATCGTATATGTGACTAGCACGCCCTACCCTAAAATAAAACCTTCTAATAAACAAACCAAATAAATCAACAAAACCATCCCAAAAATTAATAAGTCCCTATAATGCCCTGTTCTATCCCAGAAATGCCAAGGAAAGATTCAAGCTTTAGTGGAAGTCGAGCCTGTCGAAGGAGTTGTAGAAGGTATCCTGCAACCTTAACCTTAAGTTTGTTTCCTTCTCATTCCCTGTATTTTAGATTCTTTTGCTTGCATAGTTACCCTAGTGATTAGTAATCTTCCCCATCTTGGAGAGAAGCCCTCCAAGTTTCTCCTCTTGATAAAGATGAACCAATCCAAGATAGCCATGGGAAAAGGACCAGTCAAAAGAACAGATCTGGAAAAAGATTTTTTTTTACAGGCTTCTATCCTATAAGCACGGACCAATCAGGTGGTCGGATCTAAACCAACCAATCACAAGAAGGGATTTGCAAGGAGACTCTCCATGTTTCTTCTCTATATATATGAACCCATGGTCATGAAGAAGAAAGTGTGGGAAGGAAAAAAAGGAACCTAGTTGCATTGAGCTTCCTTGAAAACATCCACGGAGAGTTAGCTGATGTGATTCGAAAAGAGCAAGAGGGAAGCCTTGAGAAGCACTGTGAGAGATTCTTCCTCCCCACCACTGCCTGGCGTGATATCTGAAGAAGAAAAGACTTAGCAATAGACCTAAAGCTCGGACCCGCATTATCAACTTCTTGATTCCTATCAAAAGCTACATTCCATTTTCTTGTTTTAAGTTCTTTTGTTTTCGATATTTCTCCTGACTTTTTACGAGTGTGCTTGTTGAGCTTTCAGCATATTTCTGGTACCCTATTTTAGGGACCAGAGTGTGTTTGGCTGCGGTGCAGCCGTGTGTGGTTGAGGAACCTGTTCCACGTACAAGCTATAAATCAGATGTGAAGCTATAAATCAGGGGAGAAGCTGTAAATCAGTAGTGAAGTTGTGAATCAGCGAAGAAGCTATGAATCAGTGATCAAGCTGTGCATCAGTAGTTGTAGGGGACTTGTCCTCATTGCTGTATTTATAGCATAGTGAAGCCTCGCCGATTTTGGTGAGGGATGGACATAGGTCTGCAAGTTTACAGATCGAACCACCTTAAAAATTCTTGTGTTGTGGTTTGCTATGGCGTACTCTATTTCATGTACCTCCTTCACAGGTGTCGTGACTCAATTAGTGTTGTAACCCTATGATTTTGATGATGTCAAATACTATGACTCATGTGCATAATGTCATACGTGTTTGTGTTGCCTTGATGCTGTAATTTTGATGTGACTTTAGTGTGGCCTTGATGATGTCAGACACTATGTCGTTGCATCCTGAGCCTGCTGTGCACATTTAAACATTCTAGTCATTTAATCAAATAGGTTGTATGCATATTCATTTCATCGAACAGGCTGTGTGCACAAACATTTTTGACAAGTTGATAGTTAGTGCACATGCATAAGAGTCTTTGTCAGGTCTGAGCATCTTCGTTCAGGTCTGTACATATGCATAAAGTCTCCTTCACTAAGTCAGAGTGTATGCATGAATAAGGTCCGAGCATATTCTCACTAGTGAGAGCACGTGCATGTAAAAGGTCTGAGTACCTTCATAAGGTTCAAGCATTTTCATATCAGGGTCAACGCACATGTTCATTGCATAAAAGTCGATGCACATATGTATTTCTGAGTAAGGAGGTCGGTGCACATATGTCGTTAGGCATAATAAGGTCGATGCACATGGCACTGCACATAATATATAAGGTTGATCCACATTTGCATTGGTCATATATAAGGTCGATGCACATTTGCATTTGGCACAGTAAGATCGGTGCATGTTGCTAAAGGGCTGTGCACATGTGAAGCATAAGGTCTGTGAAGCATTAGGTCAATGCATATTTAAGTCTGTGCATATAGGTCTATGCATGTTTCAAGTCTGTGCATAGAGGTCTAAGTATATCTAGGGTCTGTGCACATGATGCATCAAGGTCGATGCACATGTAAAGACCAAGGTCGATGCACATGTAGAATCAAGTCATCAAGTCTGCGCATCAAAGTCCATACTCTAAGACAATTGCATAAACATACATGTCATTGGTCTGAGCATATGAATTCTCTGATCATTGCCTAATTATGCACCCTAATGAATAAAGTGTTTGACGAAATGTCCTTCTTCTAATTGACAAGATTAAGGCAAACACTGTGTCTCTGAGAGCAACAAAAATTCAAGTGGGGCACGTGATCCGAGATTCAAGTTATCACGTGAAACTTAAAGAACCAAATTAAAGGCACGTGATCCAAGGCAGGGAGCAGGACTGACATTCTGCCACCTGGATCATCATAACCTTCATTCTTGACATGTGGCCCATCAAAGTATGAGTTTTGGATAATTCTAATGAGCGGGAGAGTGTCTTCCACGTGCCCAAAATTCAAAATCTCAGGGGACCACCTGGCTCAACTTGCGCCTATAAAATGGGGATCTCTCAGATAAACTAACAAGGAAGAACACAAAGGAGAAGCAGAAGAGCAAAAGAGAAGAAGAGAGAGACGAGTCAGAAAGGAGTTCGGGAGAAAGAGCCTGCTGCAAGAGTGAAGAGAAAAATAGAGTGTCGTAAGGTTGAGAAGTTTGTCTGAGTAAGAAGTGAGATAGTGAGGAGGAGTTGCTGTCTTGAATCCTGGATGTGTGTTCTCTCCCCTTATTCTCATGTTCATATTTCATGTGGGATAGATACTACTCGTCACATTTCTAATGGGTTTTTTACTTGGCTTTGCTTTGTTCCGCAGGATTAGGCAAGTTTAGGATGTGAGGCCCTTACTTTCTAGCTGGCTGGAAGGCAAGGAGGAGTTGAAACCATGGTTCCCGCACTCCGTTCTGAATGCTGTGGGAAGGGAGACCGCGTTCCCACTGTCGCGGTTAGGCACTCGACCGCGTTCTGAGCCAGTAGCCTTTGGGCTATTTTCTGACTATTTCTTTATATTTCCAAGGTATGCAGCATATCCCTAAATTTTTGTGATGTTTTTATGATGTTATTCCTTGGTGGCAATCAAGGTACATTCTTCCTTATCTATTCATTGCCCCCTTTCCTTATCTTGCATATTCTTGTCATGAGTTTCTTATTTGCTTATAGTTGTTCTTCTTGTTCGAGGTGCATTTTACGCCTACAATCTCTAGAAAGCTAAAAGCTTTCTCACCTTAGGAGTGTTCCTCTCTCCTACACAACATTTTCGAGATCTCTAGACAATCATTCGAGAGAGATGCCAATAGTGGCAGGACAAATGACTCCTGAATTCATCACCGAGCAGGCTAGGGCTCAGTTTGAAAATAGAGATGTGCTATTGAGGAAGAAGGTGGACGTTAGTGGCTTGCAGCAAAGGGTATAAGTCTAGAAGAAATGCTCACTGCAGTTGGATGCTTGGTGGTATGTTTAGTCAAAACCCTATACCCTAAGGTAGTCCAAGCTTTCTTTGGAAATATGAAGGTAGAGAAGGGGTGTCTGAGGATCGTCGTATAGAGGATAGAAGTGGTCACCATAGAGGCCCTTCTAAATGAAGTTTTGGAAAGTGATAGTGAAGGGCTCAGGCCCAGAAAAACCATTGAGAAGGAGGAAAAGAGGGAAATCATCCATAGCCTTCTAGGGTCAGAGGCAGAAGAAATCATCACAAGCAAAATGGACCTGGAGTTGACAATCTTCCATCTCTTATCCGCTCACTATATCTATCCCAAGGGTGGCAGCTTTACCTACATGAGTGATATGGACCTACAGATTGTGCAAGCTCTGAAGAAGAGAGAAAGAATAAATGTTGAAGGATTGATGTATGAAGGGATAAAAGCCACTATGGAGCATATGAGCAGAGAGAAGGTTGTTAGCAATAGGGGTGCACTCCTACCATATGGAGTGCCTCTCACACTCATCTTCACTCACTATGGCATTGATCTGGTTAGGGAAGAAGTAGCGGCAATAAATCTCGTAAATGAAACCAGTCTGTACAGGGGTGTTTATGCTTTCTAAGATGACAAATGGGTAAGAAAAGTAAGAAAGGGTTAGGAAGCTGCACCAACTACTCAAGCACTAGAGACCGCTCAAGAATAATTAGACACACCTGTGGTAAGAAATGAACAAGTGCAGGCAGAACTCGTTGAAGTAAAGAGAGAAGAGGCATCAGCTGTCCATCCTTCAAACACCACAGCAAGAGATACAGTTATGGATGAAGCAGTCTTAGAGGAGTTGGTTGCTCAAATTGACACTATCATTGATGAAGCCCATCTCCTAGAAGTATTCTTTGCTCAAAGAGAGGGAGAAGAATAGACAGGATCATTGAACCACTCTCCTCAATCTTAACCAAGTTGAGTCTTCTCTCTTTGGTATTAATCAGATCAATCTTCACTACTCTATCTTAACTGAGTCACGCTTCTCTCCTCGGTGTTGATCGAGTTGATCTGCTCTCCTCGATCCCCAACAAGTCTAGATTTCTCTCCTCAGTCTTTAATGAGTCGAGCCCTCTCCTTAGTCTTCATCGTGTCAACCTTCCTTGGGCCCAAACCCAAGCTTAGTTCCTCCTTGGACTCGCCCTTAATTCAAGCACGAGTCCAAGCACATTTGCAAGAGCTTACCTGAATGCTGAGCCACACACTCAAGAACCATCACCGACACCACCCTACGGACCATAGCCCTCAGCTCGAGCCATACATCGTGCATCAAACCAAGGGCCGGGGAGAGAGTGTTGTGGGTGCACTACCAATCCTTCTCCCGCCAAACCCGAAAAGGCCACACATTTCAAGAATTAAAAAGTCCTACCTTGCAACCACTTTCCAACCAAGGCCCTGGGAGATATAAAAAAAGGAAATGTTTAACCTTAAAACGGGGGCATTCGATTCAAAAAAAAAGGAGGAAAAAGAGAAATAGAGCAGCTAGCCCTAGCCATGTCATGTCTCGGTGACCACTAGTGTAACAACCCAGAGCTCCGGATACCGATAACCTGATGTAGCATCGGATTACCGCTATCAGGAACTAGAGAAGTCACCCAAGAGGCTGATGAGGCCCCTGAAGGGTTGGGGGAGTTTGTCGAGGGAGCGTATAACGAATTGGAAATGGTAGTGGTCCTATTCCTCCCGCCCATTATCGTTGTCGTTCTTCTATCGTCCCTGTATTTGGGCGCGTTATAAGTGACATGCCCACATTCGCAAGCTGGGTTGTCGGGCAACCAATCCGCGTCATGGATGACATTCTAGGGACTGACCTAGCAAGGCGAGCGCGAAAGGGTAACGCGACGCCTGAAGATTTAACAAACGTATTGCGCAAGCGTAAATTGTCGCTAGACAATTTTATTCAAAAGCGTAATTTAATTCTTACCCCCAATCCAACAAAGTGAGTAACGAACTATGGCACTTAAGACCAAGCTGACTAAAGCCGAATTCGATGCGCTGCCGGATGCGCTGAAGGAACACTATAAGCAGTCGGGGGAAAATTACGTTCTCGACAGTGACGACGCGAACGAATTGCGTCAGGCCAAGGAACGCGAAGCCGAAGCGCGCCGTCAGGAAAAGGAACGCGCCGACAGGCTTCAGGCGGAAAAGGACGAAGCCGAACGACTTCAGCGCGAAGCCGAAGCCGATAAGGCGCGCAAGAGCAAGGACGTTGAAGCGTTGGAAGCTTCATGGAAAGCGGACAAGGAAGCTGCCGTAGCGGCTGAACGTCTGAAGACCGAAAATCGTGAGCGTCAGCTTCGCGAATTGCTTGTCGAGAATAAGGCTATTGAAATTGCCGCTGAAATCTCGACTTCGCCTACACTTATTCTTCCGCATATCAAAGCGCGACTGGCGGCGGAACTGGACGGCGACAAGCCCCTTACCCGCGTCCTTGACGGCGAAGGCAAGCCATCGGCAAAAACTCTTGTCGATCTTAAGCAGGAATTCGTTGACAATAAGGAATTCGCATCTATTATCAAAGGATCGAACGCCAGCGGGGGCGGTGCCCAAGGCAATGGCGGTTCGGGCGGCGGTGCCGGCAACTCCAAATCCTTCAAAGATATGTCTGAACCCGAACGGGTTGCGTTGCACCGTGAGAACCCCACTCGCTATCGCGAGTTGGCGCGTGAAAGCGGCGTGATAATCCCGTAACCATTGCGAGGAATTACCATGGCCGTTGTCCGGCTTGCTGACAGCTTCATTCACGACGTTTACGGTTCGTATGCGTCGGTTGACAATCCCGAAACTTCCGCCCTTGTCCGCGCGGGAATTCTTTCGCGTTCTGCCGCTTTCGACGGCATCGCGAGGGACGGCGGCAAATTCTCTACTATCCCGTTCTGGAATGATATCGATCCGGCTTCGGAACCGAATTATTCCAACGATGACCCTGCCGACATGGCCGAAGCCGGATCGATCAATTCCGGCACGATGGTCGCGCGGAAGGCATGGCTTAACAAGGGCATGGGCGACATGGACCTTGTTCAGGAACTTGCCGGTTCCTCGCCCATGCAGCATATCCGCGCGCGCTTCGGCGAATACTGGACGCGGCAGCTTGAGCGGCGCGTTATCAACGCTTCGCTTGGTGTCCTTGCCGATAACGTCGCCAACGACAGTTCGGATATGGTCATTGATATTTCTGGCCTGTCCGGCGATGATGCCGTTTTCGGTTCGAATGCGTTCATCGATGCGGCCTATACCGCTGGCGACCGCGCCGAAATGTTCACCGGCATTGCCGTGCATTCGTCCATCATGGCGCGCATGGTGAAGAACGACGAAATCGTTTACCTTCCCGATAGCGCCGGAAATCTCACCATTCCGACCTACAAAGGGCGCGTCGTCGTCACCGATGACATGATGCCGGTTTCTGCCGGCGTCTATACGTCCATTCTGTTCGGTCGTTCGGCCTTCGCTTTCGGCGGCGTGGAAGGTTCGGCTTTCGCCTATGGCGAAGGTGTTCCCCGCGTTCCGTTCGAACTGTGGCGTAATCCTCATGCCGGCAATGGCGGCGGCATGGAAGAAATTTGGGAGCGCCGCACTTGGTTGCTGCATCCCTTCGGTTTCTCTTGGGTTGAGCCGCCGTCGCCGGGACTTACCGAATTTTCGGCTACTCTTGCCGATCTTCGGACGGGCACGAACTGGAACCGCGTCGTGACGCGCAAGGCCGTTCCGCTCGCATTCATCAAGTCTCGCGCCAACGCCGCCTAATTCGGCGGGGATCGCGTCAAGTGAACAAGCCCGCCGCTTCGAAATGGGGCGGCGGGTTTTTCGTAATGAGGAACGAAAATCATGACGAAATTGCTTATCAAGACCCGCAAGGATCATCGCCAGTTGCGGCAGTTGTTGAATGCGAATACCGGCAATACCCTGACGCTTTCGCCGGCTCCCGGCGCGCTCACGGCTGGGGTTAACGGGACGCCGTACACGAAAGACATTACCGCTACGGGCGGCAGTGGAACGGTAACGTTCGCGATTTCTTCGGGCGCGCTTCCTACGGGGCTTGCCCTGTCGTCTTCCGGCCATATCACCGGAACAATTTATCGGAGAATATCATCTGGCACTCGTGGAAGTCTGCAAACACTAAAAAATAAGGACATCAGAAAGAGCCCCGGATGTTACCCCAGGGGACAACTCTCCAATGTTTAAGTCAGTGCTCGGGAGATAGAGAAGCGAGAAATAGGGGGGAGAGAGAGAGTTGCAGAGTGGTGAGGTAAGCCTGATCGGGACGAACTGCCTTCCGGGGGAGTTCTCACCGTGACTAGCAGGCGTTCGGGAAGTGCTCGCTGGGCGGTAAGGGTGCTCGAAGTAGATTTCTCTCTCAGTGGACGGTCGTGACCTCTCTGTAGCATGGAATGTAGCTCTCGTGCTTATCTCTTAGTGGGCGTTTCTTGGTGGAGTTCACCGTTGACGCGGGACGTGTACGCGCATGGGAACACGCTCACCTGACCAGCTCATCGACTGTGGCTTCAGCTGCAACCTGTGTGTATAACCAAAAGAAGACCTCCATGCAGGGAGGGAGAACTCAGGGACAAGTGTGAGAAATACAAAAATTGTCCTCACACAGGAGGGGGGAGCTCGGGGAGGGGATGTGGGCCTGTCTACCCTGTGTCTGTCCTGCAGGACAGAACCAGTTTGTTTTTACTGCCACGCCTCGATCTGTGGTCCAATGAGGGTGCCGTTAGCATCCACACATGGAGGGATAGGTGCAGAAGCACTCCTGAAATTTTGACAACATTTCGAGGCTTCTGGGGGCTGGGGGTGGCCGATATGATCAACCTGCGCAATTCTGTCCCGCAGGACAGGCCTGCGTAGTCTGCTTGCAGAGGCCGGGGCGAACTCCACAGAAGTCAAAATGAAGCGAGACCAGTGGGAGGTAATGCCAGACAAATCCATCTACGTATGATAAAAAGGATAGTGTCGTTTGCCCACCAAACTAGGCGGGGTCGTCCATGAAGTGAGGATCTGGAAAACTGGTTCGTAGATAGGCGCAGTTCTGCGGCGCGGGATGGTACGACCTGCTCGGGACTTCGTTCACAACCAAACCAGTTGGAGGAGATCAAGGACATAGAGAGGAATGTCTCCAATAAAGGACGTGGTTGGAAGTGTATCAGGGTGGTCGTGGACGGCTCTGCAACTCACGTTCACGCTCTGCATGAACAGGGGCTCGCAGGGATGATGCAGGTCCACGGGAACGGCTGCCACGCTCTATGCCGACGTTGGAACGGAACGAGACCAGTCCCATTACGAAGTAGACTGGAAGAGGTACGACCCCATATATTGGCTCGAGCAGGGACGTCTAATAGATGTCTAGAGATGGCTTACAACCAGACACCAGTTTTGCTCTTAAATCTACAGGGACTATCAGAGGAATTCGGCAACACGGTAGTGACGGGCGATGACGGTGGGCTGGGATGGCAGAGGAGGAGCTGGGTGGAGGAGGGTGGTGTGGCCTTAGTCTAGGAGAGGGAGGAGGGCCGCTGGTGCATGGGGAGGGGGGAGAAGTTTTAGGAGGTTTTTTGATTTTCTTTCTCTACTATGAGATGGGGTGGCAGGGGTTTTAGGAAGTGGGAATTAATTTAGAAGGAGGGAGAGGGGAATAAAATGGAGGTTTTGAATTTTGATTGGATAAGAAAAGAAAATAAGAGGGAGGTGTGGGCTGCACTAGTAAGAAGGTGGGGTGGGAGAGATTTTAGGAAGAGAGATGGAGGGAATCTTGGGAGGGGCTGATGAGGTGGGAAGGAAGGCTAGGAGAGAGGAGAGAGGGGGCTGTGGCCCAAGGAGGGAGGAGAGAGAGGGAGTTGTGCTCCCAAGTGAGAGAAAGAGAGAGAGAAGGAGAGAGAGGGGGTGGTGCACTAGAGAGAGAGAGAGGTGCAAGGGAAAATTTCTCAAACTTCAACTTTCAAAATTCACTAACTCATCATCTCCAAATGAAAGCCCTTGGTCCCCTATTTATAGGAGAAGTCAAGGATTACAAATGACACTAATTACCCCTAACAAATGATAAAAGACCCCGCTATCCGGGGGCGTAATAATAAGCAACCTACGACCCCTAACTAGACTCACTAGCTAATGTAGCTGATAGTGCCTTAGTCTCGGCCTAGTCCTTGCGGTAGGTTACGTGGACAAGACACTAGTAGGTGCAGCATAAGACGTCAGTGGACGCAGCTGGCTGTTCTTCTGGTGAGAGGCACTCTAGTCACGTGGCACGTGGCTCTTCACGGTTCTCTTTGCATTTCTTGTGCGTCGTGACCTCCGGGTTAGCCCTCTTATGGCTGTACTCGAGGTCAGTGTCCTGTCGTATGCATGACATTCTACTCATGTGTGAGGCAATGTGCACGGCGTTCTAGTCGTGTCGTTTGGGTCTGCGTCTGTCTAGGTTTTTCCTAGGTTTCTTTGTCTGTTTTGTAGGTCCCTTGCAGTGTCGACAGATCGGCAACTCCTGGGTGTCATTGATCGTGGGACTTCAGATGGAAGCCTCAACTGTGTAATTTATGTACTGAAATATGTTTATGAATTGTCATGGAAGAGGGAGATATCATAGACATTTAGTCAGGGTGATTGTAATATGATTAGAACCCAGTTTGGGGCTGAACTCATTACCTTTGGAAATACAAGATCTTAAACAATTTCACATCTCAAACCTCAGATTGTGGCATACTTGTCTTGACAAATATTTGTTTATTGTTGCAGCCAGGAATAGGAGAACAGGAGGGGGAATAAGAGTAGAACACACCGAGAAGGCCAAAACACAGGTGGCGGCTGTCCCTTTCTGTGTTAACCACAGCCGCCACCCGTCCATCTTATTAATAAGACCAGGGCAACAGCCCTAATCTTAGATGTGACTAAAATACCCCTAGCTAAGGCCATGCATTTTGTACGATCATGTTGAACAGGGTTGTTAGCAATATTGATTGCTGCCTTGTTGTCACAGTAGAGCTTCATGGGAAGCACTGTCCTAACTCCTATGTCTGTTAACAGAATGTTTACCTACAATAGTTCTGCTATAGCTTGGGCCATGGCTCTATATTCAGCTTCGGCACTTGATCTTGCACAGACAGATTGCTTTTTGCACCTCCAGGTAATAAGGTTTCCACCCAAGTAAATATAATACCCCTATTTCACGTGCCAAGAACCTATGCTCACATCGGTTCACGTGCCAAGAACCTCACCTTCGAGCTCGACGTGTGGTAGACACATGTTAATCTGAAATAAAGCTTCCCAGGCTATTTGTCAGTCGTAAGAGACATTTTACACCCCTATTGTCTATTTACAGCCTTATCCATCCATTTGTCAGCCTTAGGTGAGAAAGCCCTCACCTTAGCCTTTTCCTTCTTGCCTTGAGTCGTCGCCAATATCCATTTGTCACCACTAGGTGACCATTTGTCATCACTAGTAGAGTATTTGTTACCCTTAGCAGAACATTTGTTACTTCTAGCAGCTCATATGTCACCCTTATACTTCAGAGAAATATACTACTGGTCTTCAGAGAAGGTGATGCTGCAACTTCTGCTCCAACACATCGCAGTGAAGAACTCTTAGGATTGGAGGATGATTTCTTCCTTTGATCTTCTTAGTGGTTAAACTATGTCATCTAAGGCTTAAGAACACTCCAGATCTTAGTTGTTGAGGTTTGGAAACCCCTACAGAATTAAATCCTTCGAACAAACTTGATTTCCTTCAAGATTCACTGCTATCGCCCATTTTTTAGCCTTAGGCAGCCATTTGTCATTGATATGGGCTATTTGTCACCGTTAACGACCTATTGTCACCCTTGTTTCACAACAGCCATCACCCCTTATCTTTTTCAAATTTCTTCTCTTTGTAACTTTGCTACGTCAACTCCACTAGCCACTGCGTCGACGCTCCTTCTAAGGTTTTCAACAGTTTTAGTGTTGCCACCTATTATTCACTCATGCTGAGTAATTTGTTTCCTCTATTGCCTATTTGTCTCCCTTAGCCCACTATTTGTCACCCTTAATCCATAGCTATAGCTCCTTCAGCTAGCGGGTGACCTTTGCATTTCTGCCTGGCGAAGTTGACCAAAAGTCGACTCCAAGGGTTGACTTTTCTTCTCCAAAGCCTTCTTCTTTCCACATTCCAATCTCACCATCTATTATTATGCTTGATCTATTCTTTACACTTCTGCCTAGTTCTTTGCTAGGTCTAGCTTCTTTCCTTTAGACGGTGGTCTCCTGGAAGAAACCTACTATTCTTTTTGAAGAACGGGTGTATGAAGATCTCTGGCCTTTGTTCTAGGCTCAATCCATGGTTCAGCTGCCATTGGAATCTTTTGCTTGGGTACAGCCCTCTTCCCCTTCATAGCCTTTTCTGGAGGCGACATTTCCACAAGAAGTAAGAGGAGCAGAGAGGACAAAAAGGTGGGCGAAAGAGCTTAGAGATCAGGGATGCCTCATGACGGTGAAAGTGCCACTCTGAGGATCATCGAAGATGGGGACGATGATGCTCGGAAGAAGATGTCGTGAGGGTGGAAGAACAAGGAAAGGAGAGGTGACAAAGAGATGTTGAGTGAAATGCCCAATGTGTTCACGGTTTGAACTGGACAGGAACAAATGAACCAGAGCAGTTTTAAAGAAAAGGCACCCGGAATGATTATGGATAAAATGGCCTGCTTCCATCTTTTTTTTCCATTAGTACTTAGGTGCATCGACCTAATAAACATAACACATTTGAATACATCGACCTGTTGAGTATAATCAAATGTTAGTGCTCATAGTGTTATTTTTTTTACAGCCAATATCCGAAGAATGAGTTCACTCTCATTATGAATCATAGTATGACATCATCAAAATCAGAGATCTAACAATCTCCCCCTTTTTGATGATGGCAATTAGGCTGCGTCTAGTGGAGGGTCACTGACGTGAACATAGAAAATCACGCATGCACCCATTGCGAGAAACACTGAGTAACGGGTGGCTCGAGGCCACCAGACACTGGACAGCCCACTAGACCTACTAAACTCAACGGTCCTTGAGTCACGAGACTCGGTGTCAAGACCGTTGCACGTGACAGTACTACGTCGTCAATTTGGCCTAACCCCTAGGTCTGAAACCACGAAGCGATGACTCACAAGGTAGTACACAAACACCACGACTCCTCCCTCAACAGGGGAACACAAGAGACCTCCAGTCACGAGCTGGGAAAATGGACTCATAGTCCAAGGCCACAAACATGGCCCACACGAAAACTCGAAACACACGCATGGGGTCACCTGGACCCCAAGACTCACGAACACGGTAATCAAGATGATGCAGCACCTCCAGACACCCCCAAAAATACAGACACAGGTCCCACGGTGTCCAAGACATTCACGAGGCCGAAGGTCAACCACTGTGTCACACCCGGGTCGTCTAGAGACCAACACAACGCGAAACAGACACGACGAACATGGAGAATTACCTGGTGGTCCTCTCTTGGGCCGCCACACAGCTCTAGCGGCCCAACCTTATGCCGCTACACTCCCTCTAGCGCCCGTACCTATGGCCGCTAGAGGGCACGTGACCTCAACGGTCAAAACATGCGCCCCGAGACGCAACTGTCAAAAATGGAGTTGGCAGTCTAAGCTTCGGCCACCACCCTTGCTGGCGGTTTATCGTGCAATCCCCAGTCGACGCCTGCCCTTATGACAAAATAGTACCCCGTGGGGCGCCTACCTTAGGCCGCCAGGGGTGTGGCGGTCTCTGGAAGGACCGCCAAGTCGTCCCGAGAATGAAACCGACGAATCACCCAAAAAATTTCATTCCACGCCTCGTTCACGTCCACGTGAAGGGAAAAATATGGGGAAACTAGTCCCCTACCTCTCTAGCACCGAGAGGACCCCTTTAAACCCCCAAAACACGATCAAAACTCTAGATCGGGTGCACACCCCAAAATCATGGATTTTCCCAAAAATGTCCCAAATAGTCCGCTCGGCTCACCATGGCCTACAAAACTCGCGAAAAATGAAGTGCACGAGCTAAGGAACTGTCCCCCTACCTCCACCAAAGATTCACGCACCGTGGATGCCGATCCACGAAGAAAATGCCGTTAAACCCTTGTCGGGGCACGAACTCGCGATTGAGCTTTATCGCGCCACCATCCCTCGATCCTCGACCCGCCTTGGCCGTCCTCGCCCCTGCGCCATCGCCTCCTCACCCCTTCCTACCACGGTCGACCGCCTGCGGAGAAGAGAGGGAGAGGAAGAGAGGTGAGAGAGTTAGAAAGAGAGAATGGGGAGAGAGAGTGGGTTAAGGGGTTATAGATAGAAAAATCTAAAAATTTTAAAAATTTAGAAAAATATGAAAAAATTACCTCCGCGATCCTCGGAAGATGCACAACGTAGCGGTACCATCCCGGAGTCAAAGAATGCAATGGTTCACCCTGCACAATGTTCCGAAAGATGATTAGAGAAAAATACACGTAAATCACAAAACACACTCTAGGACCCACAAAAAGGATTTGAATAATACCTAAAAAATCCAGGGCATTACAGACTGATTTTGTCACAAGGTATACAAAATATTATCCCAACCTTGTACAATAGTTCTATGGGAATCTAACCATGAGAAATGAGGTTCTATACACTATTGTAAAAGGAGTTCAAATTACTGTCGACTCTGAATTATGTGAGCGAGCCCTTGGAGTTTCAGCTAGGGGTGCAGATATGGTATTTGTCCATGGGCTCATTGAGGACACCTTTATCCTAATGACCTGCAGTGAGTGCGTGCATGGGGTTAGTAACTTAATGAAGTTACATGCCAATTATTTCCCTCCACTATAATGCAATCTACACCACATGTTTACCACCCTCATCTACCCCAAGGGTGGAAGTCAAAATGAAGTCACAGAAGTGCATCAATTCCTATTCTACCATGTGATGAATGGGGTGACCATAAACATGGGTCGCCTTATGACAAGCTTAGTTGGGTCCTGCCATACCCAAAGGAGGCGATCTCTACCTTGTGCATCACAGCTGACTGGGGTCTTTATTTATGCTGGGATTAGTTTGGCCAATGAAGTTTTCATTCCCGTGCGCCAAGATGATATTTACAACAAGCACAAAATGTTCACAGATTTTGGCTACTATTGGGGTCCTGATGGCGAGCTCTACAGAGATGTGCAGGTTTATGTGGAAGAGTCTGAAAATGATGAAGAAATAGAGGAAGGTCAGTAGGAAGCTCAAGGGCAAGCCCCACCTCTAATTCACCCCGAGGAGCAGCCACCTCCTCCTCCACATATAGATCCGGACATGCCACTGCCTTTTAGAAAATAATGAGGTTGACTAGTTACAACACAGAACATCAGTTAGAAAGGATCATAGCCAAATGATCAGCACAGACTGAATCAAGGATCATTGGTCGACCAAGGTGAACAGTTTGGTTGTCCAAAAATAATAATGGAATTATGAGGCATGGAGCAGACGTCTGACATGCAAATTTAAGGACATGATTTATGCTCCCCCTGTCAGTTTGCAATCAAGTCTGAAATTAGTATATGCATGATAACAAATGCACCTGAGTAAACTATGAGATGCAGGAACTCTCCTTATGCATGTGCATTTATATCAAACAATCCTATTGACATATGAATGATATGCGATTAGCCCAATATATGCATATCCATTGACTCTCCCTGACTAAATGCATTGAACCATCATATATGACATGAAGACCATGCAGGGGACTAGGCTAAACAAATATGCATGATACACAAGAGTTGCTATGACTAACTCCCCCTGACTTTATGCAATAAATGTTGAATTCTAAATGCAACTTATACAATGAAGTCAATGCAGAGAACAACTTATGCAGTGGACTCAGAATGACTTGTCTTGCTCCCCCTATTTACATGCACTGTATGAGGATTCTAAATACAGCATGTGCAATGACAACATGCGGGGAGTTTGACGAATTATGCTCATGTACATCAAGATTGCTCTAAGTGCAGATATGGCCCAAGGTACCAGGCGGAGGACTCGCCTCTACGCATAGCGTGGGTTTCCAGACAGAAATGATCTGTCCTTCTCCCAATGTACTATTTTATATACCTCTGGGTCATTCATGACAATGAGGTACAAATGCAGTCCTATCAGATTTTCAATGAATTATGCTAAGCATATGCAATTGTAAATCTGTGTGCATGTCATGTATGCATATGAGAAGTGTATGCAACAAACCTTCAGTGACTATGTGAGATATTGCACCATGACATATACAACATTTAACACATGCAGTTGTCATATCAAATATCAGTCACATGCAGTTTAGATTTTTAGAAAATGATATTCAATTCACTCTTAGCCCAATATATGCACAGATAATTCAGCATATCCATTTGAAGACTTATGAAGGACAATATGGACATTCAAATTCAGATGAGAGAATGTATGCATGACTTCTGATTAATAATTCAAACATGAAATGCAGCTAACTAAAGGAAATTATCTAAAGTTTAGAAGATCAAACCTGTCAAGCACAAAGATCGGGTTTTACCATACTTGGGTGCATTGGCTTATTAAACCCCTACATTCATCAGCTTCCAAGACACTCCTGCAAAATAGATTCTTATTTTACAGATTTTGGTACCTAAGAATTCTTGGGTCCTGAAATGTTAATAGCATCTCTGAAGGATGCTCTCCACAACCTTTGGGCCTGTAAGTCATCAAATTTCATCAATTGACAATCAAACATAGAGTGCCCAAATTTTCCACAATAATGACATGAAACAACAGACTTTTTATTCTTATTGTGCACATTAGGATTAGCATGCAAGTTATGTGCATGAGCATGAATGGTTATGTTGTTTACATGAACATTTTATCTTTTATTACTAGCCAGCCAGCAATCAACAGCTTTGTGGCCTCGCTTACCACATTCAAAACATGCAATAGATTTTTCTTTAAGAACAGATTTATTTCTCCTAAAAATATTTTGATTAGTAGGAAAATTTACAGGTTTAGAATTAAATCTTTTCCCTTGAGCATGCCAACAGTTCTCAACCGTGTGGCCATGCTTTCCACAGTGAAAGCATGCAATGTGCTTGCCTCTAGAACCAGAATTGTTTCTAACAAAAGTATTTTTCTTGGTAGGGATGTCAACAGATTTGGAATATAATTTTCTTCCCTAAACATGCCAACATTGAGCAATAGTGTGGCCTATCTTTCCGCAATGAAGACAGTGAATTTTCTTATTCTGATTAAAATGAGATTTCTTAGCATGGAAGTTAACATGATCAATATGAACATTGAATTTTTCTTTTCCTTTAGAAGAATAATATTATGCTGTAGCATGTCCATATTTACCACAGTTGAAGCATGAAGAGTTCTTTTTCTGAGTCACTGGAATTTTCTTAGCATGATGATTCCTAGCATGCCTTCTACCAACATTCATGTCATCATTTTTCATTAGAACACAATCATCCATGAAATGACCATACTTACCATAGTAGAAACATGAAAGATGAGATTTGTTTGAAGCATGGTATTTCACATTGGATTTCTTCACATTCAGATTATTAGATTTCTTTTTCTATTTTTGAGTTTTCAGATTTTCAGGATGTTTCTGAGTTTTGCTTTGTTTCTGATTTCTCAGGATTGTGGTCTGTTTAGCTTGGGAGGTGGTGGCTACATTAGATGTTTTTACAAAAGATGTTGTCAGCTTGTTTTCAAAATATGATGTTGATGTCTCATTCACCATTCATGTCCCACGGGAATCCCTGTGCGCGATAGATAAATCATGTCCCACCGACATAAGCCCTACGCCAATGCTATAATAAACCCCCTTTTGCTTCGGCGTTTAACCTATGCCGATGAACAAATCCTACCAGCCAATTTTCATCATCATCGGTGAAATCGATAAACAGATTGTCGGCTCGGACCTTCCATCCCTGTCGATGAATAGACCCTTTGCTTCGACATTTAACCCATGTCGATGAACAAATCCTACCAGTCGATTTTCGTCATCATAAGTGAAATCAATAACAGACCGTCGACTCAGACCTTTTGTCCCTGTCGATGAATAAACCCTTTGCTTCGGCATCTAACCTATGCTGATGAACAAGTCCTACCAGTCAATTTTCATCATCATCAGTGAAATCGATAAACAGACCGTCGGCTCGGACCTTTCATCCCCGTCGATGAATAAACCTCTTTGCTTTGACTTCTAACCAATGTCGACGAATAAACCTACCCTCGATTTTTGTTCACATTTGCAAAACCACTTGAAGTTGTCCATGACTTAGGACTCTACCTACCCTCTTGTCTTCGGCATTCAGGCCCACCAGCAAGAATGACATTTACAAACCTCATCACCATTGGCGAGGTCTATGAACAGGCTTTTGGCTCCACCCTTTTTTTTACCC